>PVIJ01011327.1:0-55286 GCA_004024925.1 Scalopus aquaticus
GAGGGGGGGGGGGGGGGGGGGGGGGAAAGGGGGGGGGGGGGGGGGGGGGGAGGAAGGAGCCGGAGGGAGGGAAGGGAAAGGGCACAAAATGGAATAGAAAAGAACACAAGGGACCATGGAGATGGATCACGGGTGAATTGGTGGTGGGCTACCCAAGGGGAATGCAAAATGTAAAAGACATAAATAACAATAAAAATATATATTATAATAAAAAAAAAACCTCAGTATCCAGCTATTTTAAAAGACGAACTCTTGCCATTGTGACCACATGGATAGAGCTTGAAGTGGTCATGCTAAGTGAAATAAGTTGGAAAAAGTGAAAGGCAATCACTGGTAGTTTTACTCATGTGTGAAATATAAATAAACAAAACAAGCAAACTAACCAAAAAAAAAAAAGAAAAAAAAGAAACAGAATACAACATTTTGTTGTCTCCAAGTCACAACTGAGCTCTAAATATTAAAATAAGCTCAAGTTAAAGGGATGAAAAAACAATCCCACAAGCTAATGGGATTTAATAGAAGGCAGGGACAAAGACATTACATCAGAGAAAATAGTATTCAATTTTAAAAAGGCAACAGAGATAGGGATGTACACTAATTAGTGATTAATACAGTACATGTCAGAACGGCATATCACTCATCAATATACACTCACTAAACAAGGGGCACGAAAATACAATTGGCAACAGCTATCAACTCACAAAACAAACACTGGAAAAGAAACATTTGTGGCAGGAAAAACTTGAATCTCCACTCTCACTGACAAACAAAACAAGGAGACAAAAATGAATGGAGATACATAATAGCTTAAAGAAAGAATCAGACCATAAAGATCTAATTAATATCTAAGGACTCTGCAACCCCTGAAAAGAGAATTTACATCTTTTTTCAAGTGCACATGGGACATTCTCCAGGACTGACCACACATTGGGCCAAAAACAATCATCAACAAATTCATCAACAATGAAATCATACCAAGTATCTCCTTCAATCATAAAAGAGTGCGAATAAACAACCTTGTCGCTCATCTCAAAGAACTAAAAAAAAAAAAGGGAAAAATCCAAAAAGGAGAGAAAATTGAAATAAAAAGGATCATAAAGACAGAGGAATTCAAGATAATAAAGGATTACTATGAACATTCACATGCGAACAAATTCAACAACCTAAGATGGAGTAATTCTTAGATTTATACAACCATCCAAGACTGAACAGGGAAATAATAATAATAATTTAAAAAAGAACCAGCCACAAGCAAGGAAATTGAAAATGTAGAAAACTTTCCTAAAAAACAAAATCCAGGACCAGATGACTTCATAAGTGATTTCAACCAAACCTTCAAAGATGAACTAATTAGCTACCCTGCTCAAATTCTTTCAAAAACATGAGACAGATGAATACTAACAAAGCATTTTATGAGGCTAGTATTACACTAATATCAAAACCAAAGATAATACAAAGAAAAAGATAAAGACTAATCTCCCCAGCAAACACTTATGCAAAAAGCCTCAATAAATACTTAACAAACTGAATCCAACAATGAATTAAAAGGATTATACATAATGACCAATTGGGATTTATACCAGAACACAAGGATGGTTCAATTTCTGGAAATGAATATGAAAATTACTACATCAAAACAAGGGAAAATAAAAGCCATTTGAACATGTCTATATATGCTGAGAAAGTATTTCATGAAATTCACCATTCTAATAAAAATCCTTGAAATACCTGGAATAAATAGAACACAACTGAATTTAATAAAAGCAGTATATGACAAACCCATAGCTAGCATCATTCTCAATGATAAAAAACTGTCAGCCTTTCCACTACAGTACAAAACAAGGATGTCCACTATCACCACTATTATTCAACATAGTGTTAGAAGTCCTAGCTAGGGCAGTTATGCAGAAGAAAACAAAAAAAGGAGACCAAACTGGGAAAGAAGTCAGGGTATCATTATTTTCAGATGGTATGATAATACAGAGAGCCCCAAAGACATCACAGAAAAACTAACTGAATTAGTAAACCAATTCAGCAAAGTGGTAGGATACAAAATCAATACACAAGATTAGCTGCCTTTCTATATGCAAACAATGAGCTAGAAGAAGAAAAAGTTAAGATGGCCATACCATATGCAATCTCACAAAAAAAGAAAAAAGAATACCTAGGAATAAACCTAACAAGGTAGGTAAAGTACCTGTACAAGAAAAAATTATAAAATATTGTTAAAAGAAGAAGAACTATGGAAACTTAAAGATATTCCATGCACATGGATTGGAAGAGTCAACATTGTCAAAACTGTCATCTACCCAAAGCAATCTACAGATTCAATGAAGTTTTAATTTAAAAATTTAATAGCATTCTTCCAAGAAATCAAACAAATATTAAAGAAATTTACATGAACCTTCAAAAGACCCCAAATTCTGCTCTATACTTACAGACTCAAACTATACTAGATAGACATAAAAATTTTAAAAGAACTTAAAACTGGAATAAAAACAGACATACAGAACAATGGAACACAACTGAGAGTCAAAAAACAAAACCATACATACAAAGACAGCTAATCAATAACAAAGGAGTGAAAAATATACACTGGAACAAGGAGAGCCACTTCAATTAATGGAGTTAGGAAAACTAAACTGCCACATGAGAAAAAATGAAATTAGACCACCATCACATGCCATATGTGAAAATCAAATCAAAATGGACAAAAAAGATGTATGAAAAGCAACCATAAAATGTACTGAAGGAGGGGCCTCCCTGGTGCCGCAACGGGTTAAGTCTCAGCACTACGAAGCTATCCAGAACCACTGGAGCATGAGTTCGATCCCGGGACAGGGAGCTTCCCACATGGTGCAGCAGACCTCTCCTGTCTCGCCTGCTGCCTCCCTCAGCAGTGTACTTCAGTCGCTCCATCTGTTCTGCTCCCCGCTCTCTGTTGAATCCTCTCACCATCCCACACCTCCAGCCTATACACCAGTTCTTATATGCATAAAGAAATCTTTAAAAAAAAAATGCACTGAAGGAAACATAGGCAAAACACTCCATGACATAAACTTTAGAAATATCTTTGCAAATTGATACCCAGCAAACAAACAAAAAGGATATAAACAGCTGGAACTACATCTAACTAAAAATCTGCTGCACAGAAAAAGCAGTAACTACCAAAACAAAGAGACTCCCCACCGATGGGAGAAAATATTTGCACACCATACATGTGACAAGGGACTGATATTGAAGATCTACATAGAGTTCATACATAAAATTCAACATAGATAAAACAAAAAATCCAATCAAAATATGTACAGAACACCTAAATATGCACTTTTTCAAAGACAACACACAAATGACCAACAGGCACATGAAAAAATACCAATTATCATCATTGTCAATTATCATCAGGGAAATTCAAATCAAAACCACAATGAGGTAACATCTCACACATGTTGTAAGTATACATTAAACAAAAAAAAAATATTGGTGAGGGTGTAGAGCAAAAGTAATTCTCCTATACTGTTAGTAGGTAAATATAAACTAGTATACCCATATGGAAAGCAGTGTGGAGACCCTGCAAAAATAATAAAAATGGATCTGCTATATGACACAGCAATTACACACCTAGGTTCCTGCCTAAAGAACATAAAAACAGTGGGCCTCCCTGGTGGTGCAGCGGTTGAGCGCTGCGCTATGGAGCTGTCGGCAGCTCGCCATGTGAGGTCGACGCCCAGCTGGGGAGAATCCCACATGGTGCGGCAGACCTCCCCTGCCTTGCCCGCTGCTCCCCTCAGCAGTGTATTTCTGATCTGCCTGTTCTGCTCCCCGCTCTGTCTCTGGTGAACCCTCTCGCCACCCCACGCCTCTGGCCTGTACCTCAGCTTGTATAAATAAATTAAAAAAAAAAAAAACATAAAAACAGTAATTTGAAAGGAAAATGAGTTCCTATGTTTACTTCAACATTATTCACAATAGCAAAGATATGCATATAACCTAAATGACCAACAGATCAGTGATTGACTAAAATGTGTTATATACAAAAAATGGAATATTCTACTACTAAGTTTATCAAAAAAGACAAACTCATGCCATTCCTGACAACATGGAATTGGAAGGAATTATGCTAAGGGAAATAAGTCAGAAGGGTAAAGAGAAATACTAGATAAAGTCACTTATATGTGAAACCAAATAAAGGGTCATATAAAGACAAACCTTAAAACAAATTCTTGAAAGCTGACAATAGATCTAAGGCATCCAGGAGGAGAGGACAAGGGCGAGTGAAAATTGGGTGGAATAGTACAGTGGACTATTGTGGAGGATTATGCATGCTAGGCTGGTGGAAGAGCTACAGTGACCACACCTTAAGATAGAAATCCTAAGTTGTCAAAGTATTAACAAGGATGTAAATAATGGTACTTCATGAAAGAAAGGAAGTGAGGGGAAGGGTGGGAAGGATAGAGGAAGGGAGGGAATAGAAAGAGGCGAGGAGCAAAAATACAAGACAAATTAAATAACACTATTGAATAGGAGAAAATATTTACTGCATATATAGCTAAAAAGGGGAATGATATCCAATTTAAAAAGTTAATGCAATTCCACAATTAAAAAAAACAGTAATATATGGGTAGCAGATATGAAACAGACCATTCACCAAAGAGGATACACAGAAAGCCATAAGTCATATGAAAAGAATGCTTACTGTTGCTTCTAATAAGAGATGCTGATCAAAACGACATTTAGATACCATTTAATGCCTTTAAAAAATGCACAAATTAAAAAATCTTCCACAATCAAGTGTTAAAGAGGATCACCTAAAATAGGAACCTTATTATACTGCTGGTGGGAATGTAAACTGGTACAAACACTATGGAAAGCATCAACACAAAATCCAGATGTTTCACAATGTTCATATAAGCATTATTTACAATAGCTAAAATATGGAAGAGGCCTAAATCTCTACCAACAGATGATTTGGTTAGATTTACAATATGGCATATATCCACATTGTGGAGTATTATATAGTCATAAGAAAGGATGAAATACAGCCATTGTTTTAAAAATAAGTTTATTTTTGACAGAATTATGTGCAGCAACATAAGTCAGAACAATAGAAACAAATACTGGATATATACACAACAGATAATTTGATAGCATCAAACAATTTAAAAAAAACAAACAGTGGGCATCAATAAATATCCTAAGGGTTCTGAGGTTAATAAGAGAGGTGGGAGGGAAATGGACAAGGGAATTTAAGGGATGATTCTAATTAAAATAGAACTTGAAAAAAAATACCTTGAGTGATACTGAATAGAAAAATTACTAACCAGGGAGTGATGTCACCAACAAAGCGGTGAAGGGACGCTAGAATCAACTCTCCCAAAAGAAAGGCCGTGAATAAAGGGACATCAGCCAAACCCAGAGAAAATCCAGAAACGCTACATAAACCTAACTGTCCCAACCTAGACCCCCATACTGTCTTGACAAGGTCACTCTATGGGTGGAGCCTTCAAAGAAATGTTCCCAAAGTCAGGATGCGATATTTCTTCTTGCAAATAAATTTAAGTATAATTTCAGGAGAACAGTAACTAAGTTTCTCCACCATGCCTGCATGCATTGGCCTTACTCATTAGCTCCTGGCAGCAGGATAGCCTTGAAACAATAAGTGTCCTTGCCCGGTCAAGGGTTAATGTTTGAACAAAGAACAACTAATCCCTTCCCCTATTTCCCTTCCTGGCCTGATAAAATCAGCTTAGATTAGTTCCTCCAGAGCTTAGCATGAAGATGTTTCTTTTATCATTGGTCTTGGTTTCAGACAATAGGTATGGAGACAGTAGCCTCCACCCTAGGCCTAGGGCAAAGGTTGAAGATTATGTCCTTTACCTTGCCGGAATTTACCTCAAATAAGAGACATTCTTCTAAAGTTCCTTGATTCCCCTCAAACTATGTAATTGATTATGTATCTGAATATCTGTAATCACCCTGCCATTGTCAGTAGTTAATTCCTCTTATGCTTTAAAAACCCTGTTCTCCAATAATAAAGTGGAACGGCCTGATCACACTCTCTGGTGTGTGCTGTCTCTCGCTCCCCACCCCCTTCTCCCCACTGAACCCGCCGCCGCCTCCAACGCTTTCCCCACCACCCCCGGGAACCCAACCTCGGTCGGAGCCGGCCTCCGACACCTAACACCCCCACGGGTGATTAGGATGAGGAAAGAAGCTGAAAATGTTGGGGGGTGGGGTGGGGGGAAGGACGTCTGCAATAAACTCCACAGGAAGGTTTATGGACCCCACCTCAGACCAAGAGATCCAAGACACTAAGAGCTACTAATCCCTTAATTCCATAATCATCCCGAAGAGAGGATTACTGGGAACTGAGGGGTGGAGTTAAGCAGACATGTTGGCTATATAAGGAGAGTTTTGGACCTTGGGGGGGCTCTTGCTTCTCACCAGGCTACAGCGTGCCATTGGGGGTTTCCAGCTCTTCGGATCTGGTAGGAGGTATTTGGAGATTTATCTCTCTCTCTCTTTTACTCTTTTGTCCCTGAGTTATTCATTTTTTATTTCCTTTCCCTTTTATAAATAAACCTTTTATTAAACTTTCTGTGAGTGCCTGCAATTTTTCTTATTATAAGTCCTTTTAAGTGCACAGGTGAGAACCCAGAGTCAGGCACCCCAATGAATATCGGGGTTGCCCTGTAACAAAAGACTGACTAAGGAGAAGAAAGAGCCACCAGATCCCGTTTCCTCTCACCCCCAGGCAAAACCCAACCGAGAAGCCAAGACGTGAGGCACCTGAGACCCAGAAAAAGAACGGTGGGCAGAAGGGTTCTCCCAAAGTGCTGCAGTGATAAACTGGAGACTGTGACACCAGCAGTCCCTCCAGGTGGCAACAGAGCCCTGGAGAGGGCAGACTGCACTAGTGAAGGTGGCAAGACCAGTAAGGAAACCCTGGGCAGCGGTGGTGTAGCACCTACCCCCACCTCTGTTAAGGAGCCAGCACTCTAGCCCCACTTTGGAACAGAACTCTGGGGTGGTGGTGCCCTTCCCATCTTAGTAGCGCTAATATTCACTAGCCACTGGAGAAACCACAGGAGAGACCCCACTCCCCCACCCCCCCACCCCCTGGTGCAGAAGCATAGGAGAAAAACCGCAGGGGTGACTCCCAGCTCCACCGCCATAGAAAACACGCAGGAGGGGGCCTGGCTCCACCACCAGAGACAAACCACGGGCAGGACTCCTGGCTCTGCCACCGGAGAAAAACCTCAGGAGGGACCCTGGCTCTGGGACCCCAAGCTCCGCCACCAGAGAAAAACCGTGGACGGGGCTCCCAGCTCTGCCACCACTGGAGAAAAACTGCGGGCAGGACCCCGACTACAACACCTGATAAAAACCACAGGGCAAGCGAGGCTCCCTCCTCACTGCTCCAGGTCAGGGGAAGCACCAGAAGAAAAAAAAAAATAGCAAGTGGCTTGAATACCAGGCTTGAAACAGCAACCCCAGGGCAGGACTGAAAACAACAACAACTGGGCAGGACAACTGGGAAATTGCAGCTGCCCAAAGCAACACAGCCACCAGTGCCCACCCCCTCCCCCTGATACTGGTAAAAGCAGAGGAGAAGAGGCTCAGGGCCAGCCTCAGGCGACCCCTCCCTAACAGACACAACCTCAGCAGCAGTGATATAGCCTCTAGTAAACACAGGAGGAAACAGTGGAAGAGAGAGAAAAGGAAGATCCAAACCAAGAATACTAACAGCAACAGAAAATTGATGACAGCAACATCTGACACCTGAAAGGGGACAGAATCCCAGCAGAGGGGCCACCCAAAAACCGCAAGACCTCAGGGGCAAAAGACTACGTAACTCTTCCCTTGTTCACATCTACACCAAGGACCCAGAGAGCCTCCTTTAGCTCCAGGTGGCTCCTTCCTTTGGTCACCAATTTTTTTTTTCTCTTCATTTTTGGTATTGTCCTATCTTACCTCCATTCTTCTCCCTGTCCATTTTCTTTTCTTCTTTATCTTCACCTCTCTTCCTCTCCTTTCTCCATATTCTCCTTTAGATCTATTTCAGTCACAATAAGCTTCATCTGATCTCCCATGAATCTCTCTAGGAAGACCTCTGACTCAGTATTTTCTCTCTCTTTTTTTTCCCCTTTTCTCTTCTTCTTTAGTAGTGTCTTACTTTACCTCCATCTTTTTCCCTGCACATTTTTTTCTTCTTTCTTTCTTTCCACTTTTCGTCCTCTCCTTTCTCCTTCTTCTCCTTTTAGACTTATTTTAACTATCCTTCCCTATTTCAGGCAGAAAACCTGGAGCCTCCCTTTTCCCTGGAGACTACCCTGTTATAATTATTTATTTACAAAATAAATCAGTACTATTATACTAATAAGAATAAACAGAAACTAAAACACAAGATATTTTAAAACTCGAGATTACCTTGTAGCTTTCTACATACATCAGTTTTGAAATCTACAAGAAATGATAATTTCCAAAGGAAATACATATCTTAAAAGTGAATACATTAGAAATAGAAAGTATAGGGCCTCCCTAGTGGCCCAGGGGTTAAGCCTCAGTATTAGCACCGCTAAGGCCAAACACAAAGGCCTGAGTTCCATCTCCAGCCAGGGTGTTAACCCATATGGCACAGCAGACCTCTCCTGTTCCATCTGCTATTCCCCTCAACAGTGTATTTCAGTCAATCTGCCTGTTTTGCTCCCCACTCTGTCTCTCATGCACCCACCTCTGGTCTATACCCCAGTTCTATGCAAAATAAATAAAAATCTTACAATAAAGGAGTAATTATTTTTTAAAAAGAAATTATAAATAGAGCAACAAAAAATGTAGATAAATGAGAAAGAGATATAATAAGACCTAATGGCATCATCCATTCATTATCTTTACATCTACAATTTTCTTAGAATTAATTTTATGGATTACTCACATCTGCTATTGGTCTCATTTATTCACAGGTCTTAAAGTACCAAGCGTTAAATTTTCTTATACTTCATACTGATTTGTACAAACTGATTTTTACAGTTTAGATAAAGGACTACTCAAAATTTACAGATAACGAAAGTATCTAAAGTCCTTCAATAACCAATAAAAGAATCATCCCTTTAGACATCATGACTTATGGTAAGGATATTCTGTTCAATAAAGTTAGCCAACAAAGACCAATTACTCATCTTTTAATCTAGTATCTTTTTTTCACTTACTTACAAGGGGGTATAAACCATAGCCACAAGGGGTTGAGTCTCAGCACTATGAAGCTTTAGACAGTCCCTGCAGCACGAGTTCTATCGCCTGCCAGGGAGATTCCCACATGGCGCAGCATACCTCTCCAGTCCCACCCACTGCTCCCCTCAGCAGTGTATTTCAGTCAGTATGCCTGTTTTGCTCCCCATTCTATCTCTGATAAATCCTCTCACCACCACCACCACCCCACTCCTCCGGTCTACACTGCAGCTCTTGTATGCATAATAAATCTTTAAAAAGGGGGTATAAACCTTAGTTTGTTCTACAAGTATCCATTAAGCAATCCTTCCATTTTTACTCATCATTTTCAAAATCTGTAACGTATCATGTAGTACTCTTATATGAGCTGGTATCTCTGAAGCAACTTCTTTTTTCCACTAACATATCTATACATCACAGAGGCATTCCTCTTTACTTAAAGGATTGCATTCCTATCATATGCCTCACTTAACACAACATTGGTGAAAAGCCTCTAATTTAAACTTCCAGGATCGAGAGTACTTCCTACCCTATGAATAATGTTTATCTTTGATGGGATTCTTAAATTCAGTAGTATGAAGTATCTCACCACCTTCTGAAAAAACAAATCATGAATTCAAGAACCATATATACAAGATGATATATCAATCTACTAGTCTACCTCTGAGAATGGTTAATTCAGAATTTTATATACTTCATTATCTTAAATTAACAAGTCATCATCAACTTAGTTCCTAATGCACTGGCAGGATTTGAGAGGATTTTGAAGTAAGCACTGTTGTAGGTATAATGCTATCAAACAGCATTACATGCTACAGAGAAATCTTTCATAAAAGAGTTCATTAATGCAACAAACTTCATTGTTGTCTAATTTTAAGGAATTTCCAGTTACCCTAATCATCACCCAATATACAGGTCAGCAGCCATCAACACTGAAGCAACACCTCCTAACAGCAAAAAGATTATGACACAAAACACTCAAACAATGGACAGCGATTTTTTAGAAAACAATGTATTTTTTAATTAGGGTATGTAAACTGACAGAGATGCTAATGAACATTTAATAGACTTCAGTATATTATAAACATAACTTTCATAATCACTTGGAAACCAAAATTTCATGACTTCCTTTATTATGATATCTGCTTTAGTGCATTGTTGGAACTGAACCTACAATATCTGAAGTGTGCTGGTATCTTAATGTTTTGTTATTATTTCCAGACAATGCCAACAATAGTTAATTACTAGTTCACTTTGCTTTTATGTTCTTATTATCTCATTGCCTTTATGTACTAATATGATGCCAAATATCTTTCAGAAATTTTGATACTACAGAGCTTCAGGTATTCTTAAAATGATAGAGGGTAAATACATATGGGAAAAGAATTTTTTTTTAAGTAGTGATTTAGAATTCATAAGATGCTTTGAGTTTTCCACATATTCTAGCAATTCACTGGAAAACATCAAAGAAAAACACCAACCTGCTAAAAAGAACTTTGCATTTTTTTTCCTATTTTCAATTTAAACCTAGCTGTTGTTCAACTAAACCTAAAAATAGGTAAATTTGTAAAAGCTAATTTTGCTTTGAAGTTTTCTTTAAATAAGTCTATTAGACCACCTCCAGAACTGATCCAGCTCCTTTTTTGTTTTCATTGAGCTTTAGTTTTATATAAGAAGCCATGTTTAGGACCAGCTACCTTTTCTAAGGGGGTTTTGGTTTTCGTATGTTTGCTTTTTTCCTATGTTAATTTTTCACTTATGGTAGCGGTACAATTTTTTGGATGTACAATACTTATACAAGAAAACGAAAAATTTGATGTATAGCTCTGTTTATAGTGTAGACCCTATTTTTGTAAAAATACAAGTCTAAATTAATGAAGAAGAGTACTAAATGTCTCATCATTCAAAACTTACTGTATTTCTTGTGAATTAATCTAACCATAATTTCTTGTATATTATGTTCATGTAGCTGAGTTTGTAATTTTTGTTACCTAGATCAAGTTGTCAGCATTTGTTGGTATAAGAAAATAGCAGTTATCCTCAATTGAGTTTAAGCCAAACAAATGCATAGAAAAGGGTGCTTCTATTAGTGGAAGACTGCTATTTTTAGGATGTGTGTTAATTTCTGTTTTTGTATGTTTAACAACTATTAAAATATTTTTAAAACCTAAAAAAAATAAAATAAAATGAAAAATAATCAAAAATGATGTACTAATATAGAACTTCACTGGAACTTGAAAGACAATTTGAGAGCAATTTTCTTTTTTTTTTAAGATTTTTTTTTTTTATATATACATACAAGTTGGGGTACAGGTCAGAGGCATGGGGCGGCGAGAGAGTTCACCAGAGATAGAGCGGGCAGCAGAACAGGCAGATCAGAAATACAATGCTAAGGGGAGCAGCGGGCGAGGCAGGAGAGGTCTGCCGCACCATGTGGGATTCTCCCCGGCAGGGCGTCGAACTTGCGTCGCCGCTGCCAACAGCTCCACAGCGCAGCGCTTAACCGCTGCGCCACCGGGGAGGCCCGATTTTCTTTTTTGCTAACACATGTATGAACAAGTTATTTTACAAGGCCAAGACAACATATACTGTTACTATACAATGGCACCTGCCATAGTGATCATACAAATGAAGCCAGAGTTTTAAAATTTCTTCTCTTTAAAATATAATATTTGCAACTTCATTAAAGACCTAAAAATATCCAAATTTGACAAACTAACACACACACAGTGCAGCACATTTAGTGAGGACTTCATTTACATTTAAAAATTGTTTTAAGAATTCCACTTATTTCCCCCTCAAACAGACTGAATTAAAATCAGGTGCAAATGTTTCTACTACAATATAATTCAATTCATGGAATAGTTCACAGGCAAAAAAACATATGAAATGAGATGGATTAGTTATAATAAGTTTTGCTATCATTACTGTCATCACTGGTTGTACAGGGTTGTACAGAGTATTCTTACACAGAAAATGAAAAAATAAAAAAAATGTTTCAATGAAAGGCAGTGCAGAAAACAGATATTGACGTGCATGTGTGTGTGTGCACACACACACACACATACATACACAGATACAGACACACACATTTAAATGCACTCTGGCAACAAAGTGCCAGTGCCAAAAGGAATAGACCAAACTAAAAAAAAAAAAAAAAGCTGAGTGTATGTGGGTAAATAACACAAATCAACATATACATTAAAAAAGATAAGCTCTCCTGTGACAATGAAGATGAAAGACTCAGTAGCAAACTCAAAAATCCTATAATCAAAGTGATTAATGATACAAGTGTAGCAGACTGCAGAGATTTTCCTTCAATTCTACACTGAAGGAATAGAATAGCAAATGGGAAAATGTGTAAGTAGAATGACTATATAACTAGTCATTGTAAACAATTAAATGAAAACAGTTAAGGAAAAGAAAATTAAAAAGAAAAAGTTGTAATCTACAAAATTAAAACAGAAATTAATAAAACATACTGACAAGTAAGGTGCAAAACTGAAGATGTTCCCAGTAGATAAGTTCTTGAGGAAAACCTCACCATTTTTGGCTACTTCTGCTATGATGTTAGCTACTTTAGCTGTGCAGGAAGACTGTGGATTCAACAGACTTGCAAACAGCTGAAGTGTCCCACTTCCTTGGATTTTTTCACTTGTTTCGATATCTAAAAGAAATACAGAGCTTCAATGAAAATCTTCAACACTTAATACTGACAATTTTACCTCCAATAAATTCAAGAATTTTCATCATCCATAACAGATTAATTTCAACATTCATTAAAATTTTGTATTTAGGGCCTCCCTGGTGGCGCAGCGGTTGAGCGCTGTGCTGCGGAGCTGTCAGCAGCGCGCATGCGCGGTGCAAGTTTGACGCGCGGCTGGGGAGAGTCCCACATGGTGCGGCAGACCTTTCCTGCCTCGCCTGCTGCTCCCCTCAGCAGTGTATTTCTGATCTGCCTGTTCTGCTCCCCACTCTGTCTCTGGTGAACCCTCTCGCCGCCCTACGCCTCTGGCCTGTACCCCCGCTTGTATGTATAAATAAAAAATAAAAAAATCTTTAAAAAAAATTGTATTTATATACAATTACCTATATATTTAATAAGCTACTTTTATCTTTCTTGTTGGCACCAAATACTTTATGACATCATCTTTTGTCTATCTAGTCAGAACAGGAATATTTTCTGAGTAAACCAGTTGCATACCAAACTTACATTTAATGTTAATTCCAACCCCGTCTATTAAAAGTAGGAATGCTTTTTTTCTACTTTGCTTCTGAATTCTGCAACAGTATATTATTTTATCTATATTCTATGGGTTCCTATAATACTATCGCAACTTTGTTTCTAGATGGTTAGAATGTTTTTCATAAAATTCATACAAACCACCACTACAGAGAAGGGAAATAGTAAAAAGCAATTAAGACCACTGTATTCATAATTCTATCTGGTGATAGAGAAATACAAAACGCTTATACTTCTTTTCTGTTCTTCTTTGTTAAAATACAAAGTAATTCTATGAAAACAAGTCACTTTCTGTTACTGAGAGTATGACTTCTTAAAATGAAATACATGAGAACCTGAAATGATGAAACTAAAAAATTCTCAAGGAAATAAAACTTCAAATTATTATTTGATTCTGAACAATTCAGAGAAATAGCATGTACCTAAAGGTAAAGAGTTAACTAAGGAAAAAATTACAAGGTTCATTAAAAATTCAATTCAAATTTGTTTCTATGTATATGTAGCTCCTCTATATCCTTTTCATCTTTTGTATGCACATGTAATTAGGAAAATTCTGAAGACTTCTTGCTAAGTAAATGATAGTAAATGTGATCAAGAAAGTAGGAAAATTAAACTATAATTTAAGAAGGTCCACAAAGATAATATATTTCTTTATAATACATGCTGATTGTTTAGGACAATATTTTTCAAGCTGTGCATTCCAACCCATTAGGAACCCTGAAATGATTTGGGTGAACAGGAACCAGAAATTTTGTAATAGAGAAATAGGTTACTTGATGTACTGGCCGCTTCAGCAGCAGCTTTCCCGCAGCCACTGCTTTAGAAGCTACTTCCTGAGCAAGTACAAAGATTGAAGGACACTGAGCTTTTCCAAAGTTTCAAATTAGCTATACAACACCAGGAACTCTCCAAGGAGCTCACAAACCAAAGAAAGATTCCATTCTCCACAGGATCCCACTATACCCAGATGTCAATCCCACCTAGCCCACTGACACCTCCTCATTAGACCAGGCCCCAACCTGGGGCTCCTAGCACCCTGCCCCGCTTCTGGAACTCTCAGGTACCCCCAGATAAGCAAAGCAGACACAAGCATGAGCCATCAGCTCCTTGGAAACTTTTCTTCTTTTTCCTTTCCTGAGCAGTAACCCTGAAGGACCTAAGCCAACCTTCCAGTGCCCATAGCAGATCAGGCCAAAACACCACCCACTAGCAACTCAAGAGTATACAGATCCCTACGGCACTTTTTTTTTCTTTTTCTTTTTTTCTCTTCTCTTTTCTCCTGAGTCATAACCATTCAGGATCTAACTGTTCACCCCAGGCCCCCAGCACACTGGGAAGTGCATCCCACTCCACCCCCCAATGCCTCCCAGCAGACTTGACAGCTAGAGCCTTGCAAAGCAATGCCCTGCATCAGGGACCCTCAACTACCCCCATGAGCATGCCGACCCTAGGACCAACCGCCAGCTATCAGAGCGTAGACAGAGCCCTGCCCTCCAAACTTGAAGGACCCAGCTGTTCACCACAGGACCCACGCCACACCAGGAAATGCATCTCATCACTTAACTTGCTGGTGCCACTAACATACCGCGCCCCACCCTGGGTCTCACAGTGCCATGCCCTATATTGCAGGCACTTGGATATCCCCAGGTGAGCACTCCTATCCCCAAACTGGTGCTCTCACCTTCTTGGTAGTGGACAGATTCCCCAGCTACAACCTTGTAAGACCTAGGTGCTCAATGCACATGCCCCTGCCTTACATGTACCAGGAAACACATCCCACAAAGTTTGCCAGCAAACTGGGCCCTAGCCTAGCCCTCTCAGTGACTTCTTCTGTATCAGGGACACTCAACTAACTCCCCCAGGAATATCTGGCAACATCCTGACCTCAGGTCAACAGAGAAAGGCCTTGAGTCACTCACTGCTCCTGAAAGAGGTAAGATCTCAACAATTCATTGCTGTATTCAGCACCCCCTGATCTCCCAGCCATCACAATAAGGTGGACATTGGGTGAGGCTCTAACACCACTAAAACTACTACAAAAATCTAAGTATCTGTAACCAACATAAACACCAAGAAGAGCAGGGAAAAAAAGACTCATACAAGAAAAAAAAAAAACAGTAAATACAGCAGAGCAAAACCAAAGCAAACAACAGAGAAGAAGGAAAAAAACAATGATCAAGGAAATCCTCAGGGGAACAATACACATCAAAGACAAAATCAAACTCCAAACCAAACAACACTGACAGAGAACTCTCCTCCTAGTTAGATGAAGAATTCAAAATTTCCATAATTAAGACAGTCAAAAAGCTCAAACAAAATCCAGAATAACAAATCAGAAATATGAGAACAGAAAAGAGAAAGAATGCTATAAGAACATTCAACAAACATAAGAACATGATTGAAAATTTAAATAATGAAATAAAGGAAATGCAGGATATTAAAAGATCAGCAGAAAGAAACTAAAAAAGATCTAGAAAAAGGTATGAAAATAAAATAGATGAAAGGGAAGAATGAATCAGCGCTTTCGAAGGTACAGATGTGAAAAGAATCAAGAAAGAAAAGGAGGGATTCAAACGAAGAAAGACTTCAAGCATTATCTGAATCCATGAGGAATGGAAATGTAAGAATCACAGGAAACCCAGAGGGAGAATAGAGAGAAAAGGCAGCTAAAAAACTATCAGGAAATAACTGATGAGCAGGATAAACTTTCCTGCTAAATAAACATTTAGCAGGAAATGAAAATAAAATACAGGAAGCTAAAAGGATGCCAGATTATCACAACGAACAGAAAACCACAGCAATACACACAGTAGTAAAGCTTCCAAGAGTCCAAGGCAAAAAATAAACAATGAAGGTGATGAGGGGGAAGAAACACATAACCTATTACAGAAATAAAAAACCTGTGCAACTAAATTACGTAACACTTAAAATAGAAGAAAACACAAAGAAATAGAAGGAAAAAATTACATTATCAAAATGGTCCTCCTACCAGAAGCAATTACAGATTCAATGCAATTCCAACAGAAATCTCAAGGCATTCATCAAAGAAATGAAACCAACATTACTGCAATTCATATGGAATCTCCAGGAAAAAAAAAAATTCATATAACCAAAGTTCTCCTGACTAAAAGGGAGAAGGAAGCATTGCAGCCCCAGACTTCAAACTATACTACAAAGCCACAGTAATAACAACAGCATGGCATTAGAACAAAAACAGACACACAAAAACAATATAATCAAATAGAAACCCCAGAAATGAAACCACATATAGGTTAATCTACCAAAAAGGAGCAAAGTACATACAGTGGAATACGGAAAGTCTCTTCACTAAATGGTGCTGAGAAAAAAAAATCTTTTTTAAAGATTTATTTATTTATACATACAAGCTGGGGTACAGGCCAGAGCGTGGGGTGGCGAGAGGGTTCACCAGAGACAGAGTGGGGAGCAGAACAGGCAGATCAGAAATACACTGCTGAGGGGAGCAGCGGGCGAGGCAGGAGAGGTCTGCTGCACCATGTGGGATTCTCCCAGCACCATTTACAATAGCTAAGATATGAAAGCAACCTAAATGCCCAAAACAGATGACGGAATCAAAAAGATGTGGTATATATACAAAATAGAAAACTATTCAGCAATCAAAAAAAGATAAACCCATGCCATTCACAGCAACATGAATCCAATTGGAGGGGCTTATGCTCAGTGAAATAAGTCAGAAGGGGAAGGAAAAATATCATGGTTTCACTTATAGGAAGAATATAGGGGAACAAAATAAGGGAATTGGAAAAAAAAAAGAGACAAAACTAGCAGACAACTATAAATTGGAGACATTCAGCAGGGCAGGGGGAGGAAGAGGGAGTAAAACAGGGATGGAATGAGCACAAGAGACTATGATGATGGTTCACAGGTGACTTAGTGATGGGAATTTTATGGGGCCTATACCTGAGAGGGGAAAGTAAACTATGCAAAATGAATGGATATGAGAGCAGAACAGGGTCCTTGGGTTCACTCTGGGAAAGGTTTCACCAAAGCTTCCTTCGGTGGCACATGACAAGTTTCTCCACGAGACAGAGACTCGTTTACTTAAAGAACTGGTTTATTAGAACAAGGAAGTAAAGGACACTTGTACAGACACAAGTGGACAGGAAGAGCTGCCCCGCTGAGGGGGCAGGTTTGCTAAGAGAGGCCTGCGTGGTGCAGGTCACAGGCAGACAGGCAGGCCGCTGCCCTGCAGAGTGACAGAGTTAGTAAAGGAAAGCACCTGCATAGGCACAGCTGGGCAGAGAAAATGGGTGCCCTGAATTCTTGCACAGATGGCACTGACACAGCCTTCTTTCAGTTGGGACGGGCTCATCTTTTGAGGATGGCTGTCCTGTCTGTTTACTGGTTAACTAGAATTAGAAAAGAGACCTGAGATTCTACAATGGATTCAATCTCCATATCTTTGCCCCAAGACTGCCATCTAGCTCCTACCTATGCTTTGTAACTTAGGGGCTGGCACTTAGGGATTGTGCTAATGGTTATGTTGATTTCTACTACCCCTACTTTCTTATGTGGGTCTAGTTCTAATCTTATGTCTCCTCCATCAAATAATGATGTAAAAAATATAGCGAGAAATAGAGAAAATAAATAAAAATGAACAATGTAAAAAAAATAAGTTTAATAAAACTCATCAAAAAAATAAATAAAACGCTTCTGTAAGGCAAAATAGACAGTCACCAAAATGAAGAAACTTCCTACTGAGTAGGCAAAACTATTGCCTAACTTACAACTGAAAAGGACTGATAACAAAGAGCTTACACAATTCAACAAAAATAAAGAAAACAACGCAATCAAAAAATGGGTCAAAGAGCTAAACAGACACTTCTAAAAGAAACACAAATGGCTTAAAAGCATCTGAAAAGAGGTTCAACATCACTAATTATCAGGGAAAAGCAAATCAAACCACAATCAGATACCATCTCATACCAGTGAGAATGACCTATATTTAAAAAACTAGAAACAATAAATTCAGGCAGGTGAGAAAAGAAACCCTCTTATATACTGCTGATGTGAATGTAAACTTGTTCAGCCACTATAGAAATTAATTTGGAAGTTCCTCATAACATTAAAAATAGATCTACCGTATGAACCAGGGATTCCATTCCTGGAAATCTACCCAAAACACTAATTTGAAAGGAAACCTACACTGCTATGTATACTGAAGCATTATTTACAATAGCTAAGATATGGAAACATAAATGCCCCAAAATAGATGAAGAGATCAAAAAGTTGTGGAATATGCACACAATAGAATACTAGTCAGCTTTCAAAAAACATAAAACGCTCTGTATTTGCAGCAACATGGAAGTGCTTTAAGGAATTATGCTAAGTGAAATAAGTCAGAATGAAAGAGATAAACGTTGGATGGTTTCATTTATATTGGAATATAGATAAATGAACAAGAAAGTCAAGGAAAAGACAAATTGTGCAAGCTGACCATAGATTTGAGGCATACATCATGGGAAGGGGAAAGAGAATGGTCAAAACAGGGGAGTGAAAAGCACAAGAGTCTGTGGTGAATGTTCATGGGTAATATGGTGGTGGGAGAACTACAGGGGCTACAACTGATTGGCGAAACCAAATAATTAACAAAAATGAACATCAATTTAAGAAAATAAATTATAAAAAGAGACAGGATTATCAAACTTTGTAACAACAAAAAAGGAACAAGAATAATAAATGCTAAAAGAGAAACTTTGTGAATACATGTGCACAGGTAACTGTATGTGTCTGCCAACTATGTGTAAGATGTATTTCTAAACACAGCTTCTGGACCAAAAGTTATAAATCCAGTGAGAATGGCACACATTAAAAAAAATCAGGCAACAACAAATGTTGGCGAGGATGTGCAGAAAAAGGAACTCTCCTACACTGATGGTGGGAATGCAAATTGATCCAACCACTATGGAAAGCTGTGTGGTGTTTCCTCAAACTGCTAGAAATGAAGCTTCCGTACCACCCGGCAATACCACTTCTGGGAATCTACCCTAAGGACACAAAAACACTAGTCCAAAAGGATACATGCAACCACATGTTTATTGCAGCACTATTTACAGTGCTAAGTATGGAAACAACCCAGATGCCCAAAAATAGATGACTGGATCAAGGAAATGCGGTATATATACACAATGGAATACTATTCCACATTCAAAAAAAATAAACACATGCAATTCGCAGCAACATGGATGGAGCTAGAAGGGATCATGATCAGTGAAATAAGCCAGAAAAAAAGAGAAAACTATCAAATGGTTTCACTTGTAACAGGAATACAGAGGAACCAAATAAGAATGTGACATTCAACAAAGTAGGAGGGAAGGGTAAGGGCTCAAGATGGGGGAAGAAAGGAGCACAAGGGACTGTGGTGATGGGTTCACAGGTGAACAGGTGATGGTTAACCTATGGGGAACAAACAATAATGTAAAAGATATGAACAACAAAAGTAAATAAATAAAATATTTATTTTTTAAAAAGTTATAAATTACTTTCCCTTTATTGGATTAAAGAATCTTTTAACAACCTGAAAAGACTGAATTGTCAAATGACAAGTAATAGAAAATTACATGGAAATTTATACATCGAAGGACTTGTCTCTGAAAGTCATTTGTAACTCTGTGTGTGTGTGTGTGTGTGTGTGTGTGTGTGTGTGTACCTCTGACATGTAATATGGATCAAATGACCAACAATGCTCAATGTTAACCCACATATTTCCTGCCATTAGCCTATTATAGTTCCATATAACTGCTAGTATTTTAAATTCTTTACATTTTATGTATTATAATTAAAAAGGTATTTTGGCGATACTTAAAAATAATCTAATTTATTAGGTGAATAAACAAAAAGTCCAAAAAGACAAAACTACGTAAATTCACAAAGCACATTAACAAGGGAGCATAAATTACAACTTCATAGTACAATACTAACAAATCTTATGTGTGTCACTTAACATCCACGGGTGTCAGTTTTTACAATAAAAACTTAAGCATAAATAGATCAATCCTGTCATTTTGTAAATGCGGTCACATATTTCTTACAAGTCAGTTTATTATAAAGTACAGATGGACATAAGAGAGTAGCTGTCCTTTTAGCAAACCCACTTACTAAACAGAGTGTCTTGTTTTTACCATGTTTCTTTGATTAAAAAAATAAGTTTTCAATGGACCTCCGTGGTGGTGCAGTGGTTAAGCGCTGTGCTGTGGAGCTGTCGGTAGTGGCGACAGGAGTTCGACGCCCGGCCAGGGAGATTCCCAACATGGGACTTCTCCTGCCTCATCCACTGCTCCCCTCAGGAGTGTATTTTTGTTGATCTGCCTGTTCTGCTCCCCACTCTGTCTCTGGTGAACCCTCTTGCTGCCCCAAGCCTCTGACCTGTACCCCAGCTTGTGTGCATAAATAAATAAATCTTTAAAAAAAATTGAAAAAAGAAGTTTTCAAGAAGCTATAAAGAAATAAACTGAATTTAACCTGCTAAAATCCTTTCTTTTCTAACTATTGCTACCAGGGAAGATACAACCTTAGCCAGTGAGGCAGATACCCATGGATCTAGTCCAGCTACCTGCTGGTGCTAGAATGACAGCAAAAATCCAGCATTAGGCAGAAATCAGGTTTAGATAAAAAGTTTAGGCATCTGCATGTATGAAAAGTAAGTACTCAAATACAAATAACCTACACATGTCTCACTTTAAGTATAACTGAAAAATGACTGACATGACAAGTGAAACTTAGGGGCAACGAGGAAATAAAGAAAACAAACAACACACAACTCCTATGCTCTTATGAGCCTTTCCTAGATTACAATACACAGAATTGAGACAACAGCTGTACTAAAATAAATGAAGAATTTGGAAATAGTATATTTGTGCTACTGTCAAAGTATAAAAAGGTTTATATGGAAAATCAGGTTTTTCATATAAATCTGATTTAAATCTTAGAAAAACTAAACAGGAATTCTATTTGCCTGAATGTAAAATTCTACATAGGTTTAGAATTTAAGTAAACAACCAAGAATTACCTTCTTCCTTTCAAATAACATAAAGAAGCACACAAATATCACTTATTGCTGAAGTACTGCTGTCCAAGAAATAATTACGGTTTAACCTAATGTCATTTACACTTTCTACACTGGCATTTCTATACTCAAATGTATACTTATCAGTGAATTAAAAAGATGTTCTCAGATATCTGTGCACACACTTAACAATGACTTTAAAAGAGCAATTAAAAAAGACACCCCCCCCCAAAAAAAAATGGTAGCGAACAGGCACGAGGATCAGGCTCTCCCCCAAAAAAGATCCATTTAGGAGAAAAATATCCCTAACTTTGAAAGCTGACTTGAGGAGAATTGGATGCCCTCCACAATAAAATCAACCCCAAGGGTGCTTTAGACTTAAAAATAAACACAAGAGTCGGAGTAAAGAGAAGAGAAAAGACATCGGACCTCACACAAAGGAACAACAGCAAGGAGAGGTGGGCGAACCGGCTTCCCTGAATACATGATTAGAAACTGCAGCGAGGTTGGAGGGCTCCGGCCAGCCGACAGGGATGCGCACCCATTCCCCCACACCACGAACCCCCTCTCTTCCCTGTGTGGCAGCACTGAAGCACAAGAAAGCATGGGTAACTACATCCCATCGCCCACCTGAGGCTAGGTAACATCTTAGAGGGGAGGAAGTCCAAGTAAGAAACATCCCCCCACTAGTTGCTAGGTGAAATATTGGCCAGAGGAACTGGCTAGGCAGGAAAACCTCCTGCTGAGACCAACTCTCCCAGCCTAGGCTGTAACTTGATCCCAGTAGCGGTTGCTAGGGAAACCAAAGACTGATCAAGGCAAATGATCACTGATCAATAGGACTTTCCTCCAATCTGATGGGAGGTAATTTGAGCAGGGAAGTGGCTACTAAGAAGAACAACTAACAGTATCCACAACATTTCCCATACCTGTTGTTGGGGTACAGGCTCCTTCTGGATCTCTGACCACACCCACCCCTGCAAAGTGGCAGCATCTTGGCACAGGCAGAGTGGCAGAAAGGAAACTACAGCTGGTGGTGACCACGGACGAGCACCCACCCATGGTCCCACCCGCAACATCTAGGTGGCTGCACACTGGGCCCCCAGAAACTAGGGGAGGTGAGACCCTGACCAACAGCCACCCACAGCCTCCACCCCTGCACCCTCTCTAGGAGTAGCAGTGCCCAAGCAGCAGAAAGAAACTCAGACCAGGAGCTCCCAAGCCCCCGCCCCACCAGACATAACCCCAGGGGCAGGAAAAGCCCCAGGCAAACATTGGAAGAAAGGAAAAAAAAAAGAGTGGGGGGAGAAAGAATAGAAAGAATTCTAGCAATGACAACTGACAGCAGCAACAGCATGACAACAGCAACATCTGACACTGGAGAGGCTGAACCCCTCAGGGCGCCCAAACAAACCCCAAAACCTAGGAAGAAAAGGACTACAAAACTCTCCCCAAGTTCACATCTGCTCAATACTTTACTTTTGTATTATAACTATTTTTTCATATTATTTTATAATTTTTTTAATTTTTTATTTTATTTTATTTTAATTTACTTTACTTTTACTCTACATTTTTCTCTTGGTCCTTCCTACTTTTCTTCATCTTCATTTTTCTTTTCTTTTCTTTCCTTCTCCACCTTTTTTTTTCTTTTTTCTTTTTTTATCTACAAACCACCCCTTCATCTTCCTTAATTCCACTCGGAACCAGAAACACATTGGAGACACGCCACGAGATACACAGAAATTCAACAAAGAAAAAAATAAGAAAGTCCAGAAGATACCAGCCACAGCCAAGGCAACTCAGACACTAGTGAACCACAAGCACTCCTGAGCCAGTAAAACCAAGAGTCATGCCTGCCGGCACCAGTGGAATGCTACAAACAGAGCAAAGCAGAAAGCCAACAACAGGAAGGAAAAGTCACAAATGACCCTCAAAACAATACGCCACAGAAAGAAAATCCCTCTCATGAACCCATTAATATGGACATAGAAGTTTACATCTACCTAACACATAAAGACTTCAAAATAGCCATAACAAAAAAAAAATGGAATGAAAAAAACAAAGAACTGAGGAATATAAATAAAGAACTGAAGAACGAGAATGAATGCATAAAGAAGAAACTGAAGGAATTGGAAGATTTAAAAGAACTGAAGAATGAGAATGAATCCATAGAGTGGAAATTGAAGGAAATGGAAGATTGAAAAACATTAAGTAGAGGCGCTCAAGAATTCCAGGGAAAGCCAGAAAAGTGAATTAAAAGATATGCAGGGAAGAATAAGCACTCTAGAAAACAAAGATATTGAATCAGGACAGAAAAGGAAAGAGAAAAACGAAGGAAAAAGAATGAGGAAAAGCTTCAAGAATTATCTGACACCATGAAAAAGGAAACCACAAAATCATAGGAGTCCCAGAAGGAGAGGAGAGAGACAAAGAAACAGAGAAACTTCTCAAGGAGATAACTGAAGAGAATTTCCCAAACATGAAAAAGGAAACAAAACTTGACATACAGGAAGCGAGAAGATATCCAAATTATTATAACGAAAGAATAAAAACAGCAAGACATATGATAGCAAAACTATCGAGAATTCAAGACAAGGAAAATATATTGAAAATGACAAGGGCAAAGAAACAACCTATAAAGGACAGCCAAAGCCAATCAGGCTGACATCAGATTTCTCTGAAGAAACACTACACGCAAGAAGAGAATGGAGGGACATATGTAACATACTACATGTCAATAAATGGCAACCAAGAATACCATACCCTGCAAAGCTCTTCTTATTCTATAAAGAAAAAATATGGACCTTCTCCGACAAACAGAAACTACAGAAATTCATCACTAACAAACCCCCACTCCAAAGAATACTAAAAGAAGCCATGAACACAAAATCAACAGAAGAAAGACCAGGAAACACAGAATAAGGTAAGAATTAGAATCACAAAAGGGTAAACAAACAAAAAAAAATATGGATGACAGTATATCAATATTAACTCTAAATGTAAATGGACTAAACACACCAATTAAATGACACAGAACAGCAGGATGGATCAAAAAACAGAACCCAACTTTCTGCTGCCTACAGGAAACAAATTTAATTGCAAAAGATAAACAGAGATTAATAGTTAAAGGATGGAAAACAATCCTACAAGCAAATGGACCAAAAAAGAAGGCAGGAACAGCTATACTTATATCAGACAAAATAGACTTCAAACTTAAGAAGGTAAAAAGAGACAATGCTGGTCACTACATCATGATAAAGGAGAAAATAAAAGGAGGATATAACACTCATCAACATATACTCCCCAAATGAAGAAGCACCAAAATATATAAGACAATTATTATCGTCACTGAAAACAGACATTAAAAAAAATACATACATAGTGGGAGAATTCAAAACCCCACTTTCTCTGTTGGACAGATCAAGAAAACAAAAAGTAACCAAGGACATTAAAGATCTAAATAAGGACCTACGCCACCTGGGATTAACAGATATCTATCAATCAATTCAGCCCTGAAAACCTGAATACACATTTTTCTCAAGTGCACATGGAACATACTCTAGGACTGATCACATATTAGGCCACAAAACAAACCTCAACAGATGCACTAAGATCAAAATCGTACCAGCATTCTTCTCCGATCATGAAGGAATCAAACTAGAAATAAACCATAAAAAGAAAAAATGAAACCCTCTTACCTCATGGAGACTGAAGCCCACATTACTGGAAAACCAATGGATCAACAAAGAGATCAAAGAAGAAATTTAAAAATATCTAGAACTCAATGACAACAAGGACACAACTTTGCAGAACGTCTGGCACACGGCAAAAGCAATAATAAGAGGAAAATATATAGCATTACAAGCTCACATCAAGAAACAAGAAACAACCCAAAGAAACAATTTAATCTCACATCTCAAAGAACTAGAAAATGAACAACAAAAAATCCCAAAAGCCAGCTTAAGAAAGGAAATAATAAAAACGAAAGCAGAAATAAAAAAAATGGAAATAAAAAAAAAACAATTCTAAATATCAGCGAAACCAAAAGCTGCTTCTTTGAAAAATAAACAACATAGATAAACCACTAGCCAGGCTTACAAAGAAAAAACGAGAGAAAACACAAATAAAAGATCATAAATGAAAAAGGAGAAATCACAACGGACACAGCAAAAATCAAAAAAAATAATCAGAGGTTAGACACGCCCCCAAAACACGGTGGCAAACAGACGCTAGGATCAGGCTCTCCCACGAAAAAATCAATTTATGGAGAAAAATATCCCTAACTTTGAGAGCTGACTCGAAGAGAACCGGACCCCTACGCAATACAATCAACCCCGGGGGTGCTTTAGACTTAAAAAATAAGCCGAAGAGTCACAGTAAAGAGAAGAGAAAAGACATCGGACTCCACACATGGAGAAGCAGAAAGGAGAGGTGGGTGAACCAGCTTCCCCTGAGAGCCACTGAATACAGGTTAGAAACTGCAGTGAGGTCGGAGGACTCAGGCCAGCCGACTGGGAATGCGACCCCCACTCCCCCACCCCACGAACCCCTCTCTTCCCTGCGTGGCAGCCCTGAGGAGCAGGAAAGCGGGAGGGTCACTGTGTCCCATCCCCTACCTGGGGCTAGGTAACATCTTAAAGGGGATAAATTCCAAGTAAGAAACATCCCCACTGGTTGCTAGGTGATAGATTGGCCAGAAAAGCCTGTTGGACTGGAAAACCTCCTGTGGAGACCACCTCAAACACTCCAGGCTTTAGAATGCAAATTGAACCCAAGGTGATGGGAAGGATGGCATTTAAGGACTATTGACTGACAATTCCCAAAACCCCTCCCATACCTGTTGCTGAAACTATCTCCTGCTAAAACTTATCTCTGACCACACCCTCCCTTGCAATGTGACAGCATCTTGGCACCCGGAGGGCAGCAAAAAACAAACAAACAAAAAAAGACCACAGCAGGTGGTGAACACCGCCCAGCACTTGCCACCCCCCCAACTTCTAGGTGGCTGCACAGTGGCACCCTAGAAACTAGGGGAGGTGAAACGCTAATCAACAGCCACCCACACCCTCGACCTCTGCACCCCTTCATGGAGTAGCAGGCCCCAAGCAGCAGAAAAGAAATTAAGACCAGAAGCTCCCAACCCCTCCCCACCAGACATAACCCCAGGGGCAGGAATAGCCTCAGGCAAACATTGGAGCAAAAGGCTGGGGGGAAAGATGAGGGGAGGGGAGAAAGAATAGAAATACTCCCAGCAAGGACTAATAACAGCAGCAACAGCAAGACAACATCTGTCACAGGAAAGGAGGGGCTGAACCCCAGCGGGGGACCCAACCAGAGACCCCAGAACCTAAGAGCAAAAGGACTACAGAACTCCAAATTCACATCTCCCCAATACTTTATTTTCTTTATTATTTTTTTTATTTCTTACTATTTTATTACTATTATCTTTTTTTTTTTCACTTTTAACCTACCTTTTTCTCTGGTCCTTCATTCCTACTTTTCTTTCGACTCCCTGTTTTGTTTTTGTTTTCTCTTTCTTTCTCTTTTCTTTTTTTTTTCATTTCTCGCTTTTCTCTTTTCTATCTTTTTTTACTACAAACCACCCCTTCATCTTCCCTAATTAAACTCGGAACCGGAAACACTGGAGACACGCCACAAGAAACACAAAAATTCAACAAAGAAAAGTAAGAAAATCCAGAAGATACCCAGCCACAACCAAGGCAACTCAGACGCTAGGGAACCACAAACACTCCTGAGCAAGTAAAACCAGGAATCATGCCCGCCAGCACCAGTGGAAAACTACGAACAGAGCAAAGCAGAAAACCAACAACGGGAAAGAAAAAAGTCACAAATGACCCTCAAAACAATACACCACAAAAAGAAAATCCCTCTCCAGAACCGAGTAATATGGACATGGAAGATTACATCCACCTAACAGATAAAGACTTCAAAATAGCCATCACAAAAAAATTGATAGAAATAAATGAAAAGAACAAATAACTGAGGAATGAGAATGAATCCATAAAGAAGAAATTGAAGGAACTAGAAGACTTAAAAGAACTGAAGAATGAGAACGAATCCATAAAGAAAAAATTGAAGGAAATGGAAGATTTAAAAAGATTAGTAGAGGAACTAAAGAAATCCAGGGAAAGCCAGAAAAGTAAATTAAAAGATATGCAGGGAAGAATAAGCACTATAGAAAATAAAGATACAAACAGAATCAAGGCAGAAAAGGAAAGAGAAAAACAAAGGAAAAAGAATGAGGAAAAGCTTCAAGAACCATCTGACACCATGACAAAAGGAAACATCAGAATCACAGGAATCCCAGAAGGAGAAGAGAGAGACAAAGGAAAAGAGAAACTTCTCAAGGAGATAATTGAAGAGAACTTTCCAAATATGAAAAAGGAAACAAAAATTGACATACAGGAAGCCAGACGATCTCCATATTATTACAAAGAAAGAAAAAAACCCTCAAGACATATGATAGTAAAACTATCGAGAATCAAGACAAGGAAAATATATTGAAAATGATGAGGGCAAAGAAACAAATAACCTATAAAGGAAAGCCAATCAGGCTGACATCAGATTTCTCTGAAGAAACACTACAGGCAAGAAGAGATTGGAGGGCATATATAACACACTAAATGCCAACAAATGTCAACCAAGAATACTCTACCCGGCAAAGCTCTCCTTCCTCTATGGAGAAAAAGCATGGACATTCTCCAAAAAACAGATACTACAGAAATTCATCACTACCAAACCCTCACTCCAAAGAATACTAGAAGAAGTCATGAAGACAAAAAAAAACAGAAGACCAGGAAACACAGAATAAGGTGAGAATTAGAACCACAAAAGAGTAAACAAGCAAACAAAAAAACAAACAAAAAATATGAATGACAGTATATCAATGTTAACTCTAAATGTAAATGTACTAAACACACCAATTAAAAGACACATCACAGCAAGATGGATCAAAAAACAGAACCCAACCTTCTACTGTCTATAAGAAACACATTTAATTGCAAAATATAAACAAAGATTAATAGTTAAAGGATGGAAAACAACCATACAAGAAAATAGACCAAGAAAGAAGGCAGGAACAGCTATACTTACATCACATAACATAGACTTCAAAGTTAAGAACGTAAAAAAAAAAGACAAAGCTGTTCACTACATCATGATAAAGGGGACAATAAAACAGGAGGATATAACAATCATCAACATATACTCTCCAAATGAAGGAGCACCAATATGTATCAGACAATTATCACCCCTGAAAACAGACATTAAAGAAAATACATACATAGTAGGAGACTTCAACACCCCACTTTCTCTACTGGACAGATCAGGAAGACAAAAAGTAACCAAGGACATTAAAGCTCTAAATTAGGACCTACACCACATGGGATTAACAGATATCTATCGATCACTTCCCCCCCCAAAATTGAATACACATTTTTCTCAAGTGCGCATGGAACATATTCCAGGAACGATCACATATTAGGCCACAAAGCAAACCTCAAAAGATACACTAAGATCAAAACTGTACCAGCATTCTTCTCCGATCATAAAGGAGTCAAACTGGAAATACATCATAAAAAGGAAAAAAGAAACCCCCATGCCTCATGGAGACTGAAACCCACATTACTGGAAAACCAATGTGTCAACAAAGAGATCAAAGAAGAAATTGAAAAATACCTAGAACTGAATGACAATGAGGATACAATTTTTCGGAACGTCTGGGACACAGCAAAAGCAGTAATAAGAGGAAAATATATAGCATTACAAGCTCACATCAAGAAACAAGAAACAACCCAAAGAAACAATTTAATCTCACATCTCAAAGAACTAGAAAATGAACAACAAAAAAACCCAAAAGACAGTTTAAGAAAGGAAATAATAAAAATCAAAGCAGAACTAAATGAAACTGAAATTAAAAAAAAATCCAGAAAATTAACAAAACCAAAAGCTGGTTCTTTGAAAAAATAAACAAAATAGACAAACCACTAGCCAGGCTTACAAAGAAAAAAGAAGAGAAAACACAAATAGGATCATAAATGAAAAAGGAGAAATCACAACGGACACAGCAAAAATAAAAAAAATAATCAGAGATTACTATAAACAGCTATATGGAAGCAAGTATAACAAGCTAGAGGATACGGACAAATTCCTAAAACTACACAATCACCCAAAACGAGACAAAGAAGATATAGAACACCTAAACAGACCAATCACAAGTAGTGAAATTGAAACAGTAATTAAAAACCTCCCCAAAAACAAAAGCCCAGGACCACATGGTTTCACAAATGAATTCTACCAAACATTCAAAAACAAAATAGTCCCTATATTACACAAACTCTTTCAAAAAATCGAGAAGGAAGGAGTACTACCAAACACATTCTATGAAGCAAATATTACTCTAATACTGAAACCTGACAAAGACAATACAAAAAAGAAAACTACAGACCAATCTCCCTAATGAATACTGATGCAAAAATATTCAACAAAATCTTGGCCAACAGAATCCAACAATGCATCCATAAAATAATACAACACAACCGAGTGGGATTTATTCCAGGGACACAAGGATGGTTCAACAACCAAAAATCAATCAATGTAATCCAACACATCAACAAAAAGAAAAATAAAGACCAGATGATCATATAAATAGACGCTGAGAAAGCATTTGACCAAGTGCAACACCCATTTATGATAAAAGCCCTTGAAATCCTTGGGATAGAAGGAACATACCTCAACATAATAAAAGCCATATATGACAAACCCACTACCTGAATGGTGAGAAGCTGAAGGCCTTTCTCCTAAGATCAGGCACAAGGCAAGGATGTCCACTCTCACCATTACTTTTCAATATAATACTGGAAGTCCTAGCCAGAGCAATTAGACAAGAGAAAGACATTCAAGGGATAAGAATAGGAAAAAGGAAAAGAAGGAAATAGGAAAAGAAGAAATCAAACTGTCTCTATTTGCAGACGATATGATAATATATATACAAAACCCTAAAAACTCCATAGAAAAACTACTCAAAATAATAGACCAGTTCAGTACAGTAGCAGGATACAAAATCAATGCACAAAAATCAGTAGCCTTGCTATATGCAAACACCCAATCTGAAGAAGAAGAAATTAAGAAATCCATCCCCTTCCAAATTGAAACCAAAAAATTCAAATATCTGGGAATAAATCTAACAAAAGACATAAAGGACTTATAGAAAGAAAACTACAAAACTCTGTTGAAAGAAACAGAAGAAGACACAAGAATATGGAAAGGGATCCCTTGTTCATGGATTGGAAGGATTAACATTATCAAAATGGCAATCCTACCAGAAGCAATTTACAGAGTCAACACTATTCCAATAAAATCTCAATGACATTCTTCAAAGAAATAGATCGAATACTGATGATATCTATATGGAACCACAAAAAAAACCATATAGCTAAAGCCGTCATGACCAAAAAGAAAGAAAACAGAGAAATTTCACTTCCTGATTATAAACTACACTACAAAGCCGTAATAATTAAAACAGCAAGGTACTGGAACAAAAACAGCCACAAAGACCAATAGAACTGAATAGAATACCCAAAATTAAAGCCCCATTATCTATGAACAACTAATCTTTGACAAAGGAGCAAAGAAAATGCAGTGGAACCAGGACAGACTATTCAATAAATGGTGCTGGGAAAACTGGACAGCCACATGCAAAAAAATGAAGCTAGACTACTACCTCACACCCTGCACAAAAACCAACTCAAAATGGATAAAAGACCTAGACGTAAGACCTGAAACCATAAAATTTATGGAAGAACATATAGGCAAAACTCTACATGACATACATCTCAGCAAAATCTTTAAAGACACATCCTCCAAAGCGAAGGAAGTGAAGGACAAGATAAACAGGTGGGATTACATCAAAATAAAAAGCTTCTGTACAGCCAAAGAGAGATTAACCAAAACAAACAGACCCTACCAACTGGGAAAAGATCTTCGCACACAATACAACCAATAAAGGACTGATAACAAAAATTTACAAGGAACGCACCCAACTCAACAAAAATGAAGCCAATAACCCAGTCAAACAATGGGCAGAAGAGCTAAAAAGGCACTTCTCCAAAGAAGAAAAGCAAATGGACAACAGATACATGAAAAAATGTTCAACATCACTTATAATCAAGGAAATGCAAATCAAAACCACAATGAGATACTACCTCACACCGCTGAGGATGGCACACATTAAAAATATAGGCAATAACAAATGCTGGAAAGGATGTGGAAAAAAGGAACCCTTCTACACTGCTGGTGGGAATGTGAACTGGTCCAACCACTATGGAAAGCTGTATGGCGATTCCTCAAACTGCTCAACATGGAGAGCTTCCATACAACCCAGCAATATCACTTTTGGGAATCTACCCAAAGGACACAAAAACACTAATCCAAAAGGATACATACATGCACCCATATGTTCATTGCAGCACTGTTCACAATAGCAAGGATATGGAAGCAACCCATATGTCCAAAAATAGATGATTGGATCAAGAAGATGTGGTACATATACACAATGGAATACTATTCAGCATTCAAAGAAGATAAACACATGTAATTTGCAGCAACACAGATGGAATTAGAGGGGATCATACGCAGCAAAACAAGGCAGAAAGAAAAAGAAAAGTATCGAATGGTTTCACTTATAACAGGACTTTAGGGAAACCAAATAGGAGAGAGACATCTGGGGGGGTTGGGGGGAGGGGGAGAATAAAGGCACAAAATGGAGTAGAAAGGGACACAAGGGACCATGGCGATGGATCACAATGAATCAGTGGTGGGCTACCCAAGGAGAATACAAAATGTAAAAGATATAAATAACAAATATATATATAAAAAAATAAAATAAAACAGCAATTCAAAAAATAGCAGTTGGTGTTTGCACAAATGGGTAATCATAAAATCAACCATGCAGTGTGATCAGAGTCCTAAAAAATTAACAGAAAACTTATCTTTAATCAGACTATTGATATTTTAACTACTTTTAACAATTTTTAAATGTTTGCAGAATCAACCTTTCTCTCCTTTCACATTTAGACGTTATCATAAAAAATGTTTGAGTATACAAATTATAGGTAGCTGGGCGTCCTGGAATTTTGAAGGATACCATACATTAAGGGCAACTGCTACTTTAAAGGAGTCATATCCATTATAGTAGCCCTTGCAATTCTGCAAACACTCATCTGTTCCTGCAGCCCTTTGTCCACACTCAACCTGATCTGATGACAAGGAGGCAGCTTAATTACAAAACTGCCACTTATAGAAAAAGAAAATTGGGCAATCAAGTCAAAGAAACTTGAAAGAAAAGTGAATCAAAATTTCAGGTTATGATACGGGGAAATATTAAAGCACAACTCATACAACTTCTCAAGAACAACAACTTGGTACTATACACAAACTGAGAATGAGAGAAAACACAGTATGAAAGAAGCTTATAATTTAAGAGAAAGCCTAAAGTTTCCAACTAAGAGGCCAAATAAAAGCATTAAAATAATTAACTTTACAGTTAAATACCAAGAAAGGATTTTCAGGTATGATACTACAATAGGCTGAATTTACAATGTTAACATATAATCTTCAAAAGAATAAACTAATGAAATGCATTTGGTAGCCAATTTATAGTAAACTCCACATTAGAAAATTAAAAATAGTGAGTGCTGTAACTATGATTCTAATAGACTAAAAATGTATTTAGATTAGTTTTGATACTATTGTTTTAAGGGTAATAAAAATGCTAAAGATTTTAGTTATGGGAAAACTAAAGAAATGCTATCTTCATATCATGTGCCCAAAGGAGCTGTACAGTAGATGGAAAAGAATCAGAGGTAGGGCTAACTACAAGAAATGGGGATATGATTAAAAGGCCATTGGGAGCCTGTGTATTTCCCAAGGAGTAGGGTTTCTGGCCCAGTGTTAAGGCAATCTGATCTAATTCAAGGTTTCACTTACAACCATACAAACAAGTCCCAAATCTACCCTTATATCCATAAAAACAAAACATTTGAATTTATATATACTATAACTACCTCAAATTTAACATTCACAAAATCACACTTAACATCATTCCTTTAAATTCATTGTAATCTCTATCTCAGTGAATGGTAGGGAACCCACATAAGCCAGAGGCCTAGAATGACTGTATATACTCTTCACCATCCACTTTAATCAGATCATAGGTTCTATCTCATCAGCATCATCTGCATCTATTCTTTTCTTTATACATTCACATTATTTCAAATTCTCAGCACTAATATATTTACTAAATGCAATAGCCTTCTCAAAAGTTTCCATAACTCCAGCCCTAACCCCTATCTGTGGCATACAGTATATCAGAAAAAAAAAACTTCTGGAATGCAGATTTTATCAACCCTGTATTTTAAATCTTTAAAGAATCATCTCCAACTTTTAATTAAACATTTGAGCAAATCTATGACATGCCAAACCTAATTCCTCATACTTCTTCACTGACATTCCTCATTCTTAACACATTAATGAATCAGGGAAATCCAAATTAATTACCTTATTTCATACCTCCTTACTGAACAGGTCTACTCTGAATCACACACCCACTTCCCCAACACTTTAGATGATAACTACTCAGTTTTGCAGTGTCTTCAATAAAGGTACCAGATTGAAGCCATTCAATCTTATTTATGATAACTGACTCATGTGATACCTACTGTGAATCAAAATATCTCTACTTTGGCTTTAATTTCCATAATGAGACTTCTAGATGAAAGGCAAGCATTTTGAGAACAAAGGAAAGAAGGGGGAAAGGGGGGGGAGGGAGAGAGAGAGGAGAGAGGAGGGAGCGCGCAGGCAAAAATGAGAAACAAGGCTCAAAGTAATTGTTGGAATACGATCCTACACACAAATGGGATCCCCCAAAAAGGCAGGGACAGACATGCCTATATCAAATCAAACAGCCTTCAGCTAAAAAAGCCAACAAAAAGGACATTATATAATAATCAAAGGATCAATATATCAGAAGACAAAACATATGTAGTAAAGGAACAGCAAGATACATGAACAGATGGAATAGTAACAGGGGACTTCAAAACACTAATTAAAAACAGATCAACCAGGAAGAAAATCAACAAGAAAATAGACAATTAATTGGGTAATTAGACCACAAGTGCTTAACCAACAGTTATAGGGAAATGCAACTCAAAACATCTGAAAACACATTTGTCTCAAGAGCACCTGAAACATTTTGCAGGATACAAAAACAAGTCACAAAGTGTAAAGGCAGGAAGACTCAGGTGCACAGGTTCGCTATGGAGCTGCGCAGACAGGTAAAAAGGAGGAGTTCTGGAGCCCTCAGTGGCTTTTTATGCTTTTTAATGGTTTCCTGTGCAGAGACAACCATGTACAGGACAAGCAATGGGGCTGGGAGGCTGGCCCCTGGCAAATCTTCATTCTCTTGCGGGCTCTCTGGCGGCGTCTCGTGGCTTCTGCTGTACCCCAAATGGAAGGTCCTCTGCTTCTCCTTCATTGCTGCTGCTGCCGCTGCTGCTTCCTCTGCTTGTAAGCCCAGTGTCTGGCCCAGGTGTGCCCACTTACACAGGCCCACACCCTATTCCAGGTGTCTGCTATCCGGCATGTGCATAGGCCTGCAGAGGTCCATCATTGAGGGGAGGGCGGAAAAACCTGACAATTTTCATTTACTCTACACAAAGCAAGTATCAATAAATTCATAAAGACTGAAATCATACCAAATATATTCCTTGATCACAGTGATAATGCTACCAGAACCAAGCTGCCTTAGCAATGGGAGCCTGCGGGAGCGATGGGGCCTCTTACCCCTCTGCTCCAGAGCAGTAAGTTATGGCAGTTGCTCCTGCCCAGTAACTGCTGTTTTGAACGGACCAATCAGGTGCTAGGAGCTGATGGGTAGGTCCAGTCAGCTCCAAGATTGAAAGATGGTCCAATCAGACTTGTGGATGGTACTCTGGTCGAGGATATAAGCCAGGATTGGCGGGACCTGAGGAAGGAGGAGGGGGAAAAGAGAAGAACAGGAGAAGACGACTACGAGGACACCAGAGAAATAATCTAAGTTTACACTTTAAGGAACCATAAAGATAAGAAAAAAGGGACAGTAGAAAAAAAATAAATAAATAAAAAGCAGAAATATACAAAACAGAAATCAAAAGGGCTACAAAAGACCAATGAAACCAAACCTGACTTGAATAAACAAAACAGATGAACCTCCAGATAGGCCCACAAAGAAGAAAAGGTAGAAAATTAGTAAATTAAATCAGAAACAAAACACAACTACGCCAGCTCAGAAATAGATCATCATAAGAAATTACTATGAATATCTGTATGCCAATAAATTGGATATCCTAAAAGAGGTGAAATTCCTAGAAAAAATACAACACTCCAAAACTGAATCAAGAAAAATTAAAAAACTGAACAGATTAAAAGCAAAGATATTAAAACAATATTCAAAAGTGTCCCATAAAAAAAAAATTAAGGCCACATGGTTTCACTAGTGAGTTCTACCATTCAATAACAAAGTAGTACCTATCCTTCTCTGACTTTTACAAAAAATTCAAGATGAGGAAATGCTTTGAAACATATTTTATGAGGCCAAAATTACTCATACTAAAAGCAATCAAGGAAACTGCAGCCAATATTCCTGATAAATATGGATGCAAAATTCCTCAACAAAATGTTAGCAAACTGAATTCACCAATATATTACAACCATTACATACTGTGAAGTGGGATTTACCATAAGGAAGCAAGAATGGTTCAACTTCAAAAAATCACTAACTGCAATTTATGACATCAACAACGTGAAGATAAAAACCATAGGATCTTATCAATAAAATACAGGAAAGCTTTTGACAAGTTTCAACATCCATTTATTATTTAAAAAAAAAACCTTTACACCTAAACATAATAAATATGACAAAACCATAGCTAACAACGTAATACTCAATGGTGAAAAAACTGAAAGTCTTTTCTTTAATATATGGAACAAGACAAAGATGTCCACTTTCATTACTACTATTCAATAGAGTACTGAAAGTCCTAATCAGAGCAGTTAGGCAATAAAATAAAAAGAAATGGAATGATAGTCTCTGCTCATAAACTGGAAGAATTAACATCGTTAAAATAGCCATCTTACCCAAAGCAATACATAGATTCAACATAATCCCTTATCAAAGTTTCAATGGCATTCTTCAAAGACACAGAACAAACATTACTCAGATTTATACGGAGCCACGAAAGACCACAAATAGTCAAAGTAATCCTGAAAAAAAAGAGGAAGAACATTGGGATCACACTCCCACATTCTTCAAACTATACTAAAAAGTTTTAACAATCAAAAGAGTATTTTACTGAAATAAAAAATAGACACACATTTCAATGAAATCAAACTGAGAGCCCAGAAACAAACGCACATTTATATGAACAGTTAACCTACCACACAGGAGCCAAATAAAAACTGGAGAAAGGAAAGTCTTTTCAACAAATGGTGCTGGAAAATGACAGGCACATACGAAAGAATAAAACTAGATAAATATCACACACCAAATATAATAATAAATACAGGCCTCCCGGTGGCGCAGCGGTTAAGCTATGCGCTGTGGAGCTGTCGCCAGCGGCTACGCAGGTTCGACGCCCGGCTGGGAGAATCCCACATGATGGGGCCCGCTGCTCCCCTCAGCAGTGTATTTCTGATCTGCCTGTTCTGCTACCTGCTCTGTCTCTGGTGAACCCTCTCGCCACCTCACACCTCTAGCCTGTATCCCAGCTTGTATGTATAAATAAAAAATAAATCTTTAAAAAAAAAAAAAAAAACCTTGGTCTTTAAAAAATAAATAAATAAAAAATAATAAATACAAAATGGATTAAAGATGTAAGCTTTGAAACTATAAAATACATAGAAGGAAACACAGGCAAAACACTCTGAAACACTGGCTAGAAGATTAGTCTCCAAAGAAAAGCAAAACAAAACACTGACTGTAGGACTAGTCTCCAGTGACATGAAAACATAGGCAAAACACTCTAAACACTGGCTCTTTGGGGAATAATCTCCAATGGCAAGGAAAACAAAAGCCACAATAAACAAAACTACATTAAAAAAAAAAAAAAAAAGAAAGCTTGTGCAGAGAGAAACACCTAAAGGCACCCTGTTGAAGATTTGGACATCATACATATGACAAGGGGCTTTTACCTAAATTCCTTCATCAAGAATGGAAGTTTCTGTAGAATCAGCAATTACTAGCTCATGCAGAGATTAAACACTTCACTTTGCATTAAACTAATCAGGTTTTAGATATTTTTCAAAAGCAAAAATGCAAAAATTAATTCATTTTTCATTGTATTTTTACTTAGTTAATTGTTTACAACATTTGGTATGACTCATAGGTACAATTTCACACCTCTTCAGATGTATGTTATCACACCACATCTGCCACAAAAGCACCCATAATCCTTTACATATTCCAATGTACCTCTCACCTCCCCCTTTGGTAGTCTCAATTCTAAAGACAGACTTCCAGGGTTTATTTGGTTTAGTTTTGACTCTTTTTTTCACTACATCCACATATGAATGAAATTATCTCTATTTATCTTTCTTATTCTGACTTATTTCCAATTAGCATAATCCCCTCAAATTGAATTCATGTTATTGCAAGTAGCAAGATTTCTTCTTTCTGTTAAAGATGAGTAGTATACCACTGTGTATGTATACAACATCTTCTTAATGCTGTTGGGCACGTCATCTGTTGTTGGGTACTTACACTGTTTCCACAACTAGGCTATTGTACATAGTGCTATGGTGAACACAGGCATGCATATATCCCTTTGAATAACTGTTTTTGCATTCTTCAGGGTAGATACCTAGGAAAAGGATTCCTGAATCATACAGTAGATCTATTTTGAAGGTTTTTCATAAACCCCTATACTATTTTTCATAGGGGCTAACTTTCAGAAGTCAATGTAGAAGATTAACTTCATATCACTACCTTCCATATTCACACATCAGAAAGAAAAAATGATTAATTCATAATTAAGTTATTATAATCCAAATTAAAGCATTCTGTTTGCTTCTTTAGAATAAGGAGGAGAAAAAAGATGAGTAATGGTTTATATTAAGGAAAAAGAAAATTATCAACAATTAAGGGGATAGAAAATGAATTTAACTCAGAACACTGTGCGCTAAAACCCCTATCTCTGTTACAAAAAAAAGAAAAAAAAAATCCCCTGCCTTTTTGAGTCTTATTTTTGGGTTTACAACAAGGACATGAAAAAGCAGGTCATAAAGACCTCAGTAAAATCAGTTACAATCTTGTGTGCAAAGTTCTAATAAAATGGCATCATTCCTCAATAAGTTACCTCAAAATATAAGTATTATTCCACACAATCCATTTTGATACTTTGGTACAATATATATTGTTATTCTATGGTTAATGTTTCAATGTGGACTAGCTATAGTGCCCAGATATTTAATCAATACAATTCTGGATGTTTTATATGCATTTTTAAATCCACATATTTTGAGTAAAATAGAATACCCTACATAATGTTAGTGGACCTTAGATAATCAGTAGAATACCTGAAGAGAAAAAGATTTGATCTCTCTGATCCCTCACCCTGGCCACCACAATGCTTCCCCCACCCAGAGAAAAAGCGGAATCTGCCAATCTATCTCCTACAGACTGAAGAGCAATAAACTACTTAGGTTTCCAATATGCCAGTCAATCCTGCAGATTTAGGGCTTCCCAAAATCCACAACTGAGAGAACCAATTCATCTAAATATCTATATCTATCATATATTGCTATAGCACACATATTCCTATGCCAAATGTTTCCTATTAAGAACACACACATACCATACAGATAATAAGGAAAAAATACTGTGTATCACTTTCTGTCAACAGTTTGCCTGTCTCTGTCACCTTATAAGTATCAACTGAGGAAACAAGGAATATGATAATTATCTCAAATATAGAAGGTCTACTAGGGTTAAAACATATTAAATGTTTACCCAGGAGACAGAAACAAATATTACATTAAATGAAAAAGCTTCTGCACAGTGAAAGGAAGTATCAGTAAAAAAAAAAAAAAAAAAAAAGATATCCTAATTAATAAAAACAAAATTAGTGCGTCAAATATCTGACAAACAACTGATATCCAAAATATATAAAGAATTTAAGCAACTCAACAACAATTAAATCAATTAACCCAATCAAAAAATGAGTGTAAGAGCTAAATAATATGGCAGTTCTTCAATGGAGACATACAAATGGCTAACAGGCAAATAAAAGAATGCTCACCATCACTTCTCATGAGAGAAATACAAATCAAAACCACAATAACATAACACCTCACACCCATGAGAATGGTCCATATTAAAATTACCAAGTACAACAAGTGTTGGTAAAATGTGGAGAAACTGGAACTCCACTGAACTATTGGTAGGAATGTAGAACGGTTCAACCCTGATGGAAAACAGTATGGAGGTTTCTCAAAATACTAAAAATAGACCGACCATATGACCCATCAATCCAATAGTAGATATCTACCCAAAGAATTAAAATAAACATTAATTCAAAGGGATACATGTACTCCTACGTTTACAGCAGTCCTATTTACAATAGCTAACTTATGGAAATAACCTAAGTGACCAAGGACAGAGCAGAAGATCCAAAACAATGTGACATATATATGTATGTGTGTGTGCATGCGTGTGTATATATATAAAATAAATGAATAAATGTGGAAACTACTCTGAACTCTTTCCATTTGTGATAACATGGATAGAACTGTAAAAGATAACGCTAAGCAAAATAAATTAGAAGGAGAAAGACAATTACTGGATGGTGTCACTACTATGTGTAATGTAGAGAAACTGAACCTGCAGTCAAAACCAAACCAAAATAAACCCTTGCAGTTGACTGCAAAACTGAGGCTACCAAAAGGGGACAGTGGTGACGTGGAAGTGGAAGAGGGAAGAAGTCAATGGAAAGTGGTAGAGAACTATTAGTGGGCATGGTATGAAAACATACATTTGAAGAGGTTTAAGCCTGTAACACCCAAAGCAGATACAATGATGTGAACCAACTTTACCCTCAATAAACATAATTTGAAAAAAGAAAGAATTAAGACTGTCCATGAAAAATGGAGCTCTTAATTAAAGTTAAAAGTTTTGCTGAGATTTGATAGAATTAGTAAATGGAAACTGTTAGTGAAGTGCTTACCAACTATAAGATTAGATGATACCATGACTAAATATCCTTTCCAGTCTAAAATAAGTAGCCAAACAAAAATGTATGTATCGTAGAATACTGTTCCCAGTCATCAATACAATCATCTGTCTCTTTACCACTTTCTTTCACTATTGGCCACCCTCCTCTCCCATCGTGCTCCTACTACTTTCATTCTAGCTTCTCTCTGAATTAGTCTTATCCTGTTTCTAATTTCATTTTCCTCTGCTTAACTGTTTCTATGAATACAGAAAAAAAATTACTAAAAATGCCAATGCTTTTCTTATTGATTCAACGAAAATAGTCATGAAATAAAGTTATGGTTTTGACATAGACACTATATATCTGAAACATTTTGCTTAAAATACTATCCATACAGTAGCATAGCAGCATCCTTTGTGAGCTTATATGAAATAAAACTGGCATTTTAAGGAAGATGGCATCAAAGAAGGTCTGCTGATTTGTTCCTAGGTGGATAATTGTAAAGTAGTCCACAGGGGCACTCGACAGAGGATCTCATGACTTGACAGCACATCTTGAACAACAGAGACCAGAGCTGACAGCACCAGAGGGATCACTTGAGGAAACTCAATCCCACAAAACAAAAGGTAGGTGGAGAGATTCTTACAGATTTTAACTGGGTGAGAGCCTACCTGGAACAGTACTTGACTGGTAGCACTGGAGGAGGGAGGGCTAAGTGGTATGGAGGTGCACCCTTGACTGAAGAGAGACACATGTGGAAGAGCTAGTGTGTGTCTAGAATTCCACATGAAGAGGACAGGGTGAGGGTGATGAACTATATGTTCCCCCTTTTATTCCTCTCAAGAACTGTGGCTAGCCCTGTGAAATATGCTGACATCAGACACTCAAAGATATGGGTCTGAAAACTCAAGCAGAGGGATATCAGGAGTGCCACAAATACTGTCAAGCTCCCTGGACACTAACTTTCACCAATGACTAGATCTTCAGTCTCCTCCCACACTATTTAGCTCAGCAGGTACAGTTTAGTTCTCACCAAAATGTAAAGTACACTGAAATAAGAAATGCCAAGTAAGGAAAAGCTTTAAAAAAAAAAAAATTTAAAAAAAAAAGTACTACAAGGAAAAGGTACTATAAGGAAAACTAGAAGTTCTGCAAACTCCAAGTTATAGCTGACACTTCTGGAAAAGCAAGCTGGGAAGCTACAAATCATTCTGACAAATGGCACCTTGAGCCTCAAGGGAATATGTCACCCAGAAACAGAAAACAACTCTCCAGATTCCAACAATGAAAAAGAAAGAAAGATCAGAGCTCAAAATTGCCATGAAGTAATTTAAAGAAATGTATGAAAACAGAAATGCTGACAAAAATATATAGAAAAATCCGGGGGGGGGGGGGCAGGGAGGGGGAATAGCCTGAGAAATAAATAAACAGAAGATAGAAATTAAAGATTTCAATAAGAAAATAATGGAAAAGAAAGATGGAAAAAATAGAGGAGATCAGTAATTCTGAAGAAATCTATGGAAACAGAAGAGACAAAATGCAAGATCAAATCAGTAACCTAAAGGATGGTAATCTACAAAGAATACATTTGAAGAAAAAAGATAAATATGAAGGGAAAAAATGGAGAAACACATCAAGAATTATCTGAATCTATTAGGAAGTAAAATCTAATCAGCAGAGAAAGAAGGGAACAGAGAATTTTTCAAGAAATAATAAAAATAAAACTTGTGAAACCTGAGAAAGTACTAAGTACACAAGCACATTAAGATAAAAAGAAAACCTTGTTAATATAATATAAATGAGGCCCACAAAATGGCACATAGTTATGAATGACAAAGACTTCAAGACAAGAAAGAATATTGTAGGAGCCAAGAGAAAAAAGTAGATAATCTATAAAGATAACCTCATCCAGCTTATATCTGACTTCTCTGAGGAAATACTACAGGAAAGGAGAAAATGGAAGGATGTATTCAAAATACTTAAATGAAAAAACTGCCAGTGAGTATACTAAAACATATTCAGCAAGATTCTTGATCAGATATATGGGAGAAATAAAAGTCTTCCCTCACAAACATAAACTGAAGGAGTTTGCAAACACTAGACATCACCCTACAAGAGATGCTGAAAGAAGTTCTCTTACCTAAGTTGAAGAGACGAAAGACACACACTAAACAGGACAAGGATATAAAGCCAGAAAAAATCTAAGGACAAATGGTAGTAGCATGCCTTCACATATTAATAATCACTCTAAATATAAATGGACTGAACTTCCAGATAAGAGGCACAACAGACAGTTGAATCAGAAAACAAAACCCAATGTACTGCTGTCAACAAGATATCCTTCTGAACTACAAAGGACATTGGTTCAAAATAAAGAAGCATTGGAAAACAATCCTACAAGCAAATGGGACACAAAAAGGGCAAAAAATTCCAAATTTATATCAAATAATTTTCCCGCTAAAAAATGGTAATGAGTGGGATGGAATTTTATGAGTAAGTGAAGAATACATCTGAAAAGCAAAACACTTATCAATAATTATTCATCCAAACTGAATGAGTATCAAAATATATAAGGCAATTATTACCAAATCTGAAATAAAAAACCATTGGTGGCAACACAACAGTGGTAGGAGACACTCCACTTTCATCAATGACAGATCAACCACAGAGAAAAGAAAGAAACCACAGTCCAAAACAATGAATTAGGCACATGAGCTTAACAGACATAGAGCACTATACACCAAAAGGTCTTAATACATATTATTCTCAAGTGCACATGAGACATTCTCTAGAATAGACCTCAAAATGGGGTAAAACAAATACCAAAAAAAATCATAAAAAATGAAATTATATCAAGTATCTTTTCTGATCAAAATGATATCAAACTAAAATTAACCACAAAAAGATGGAATGAGTAATGTCTTATATGTGGAGACAAGGCCACATCACTGAATGACAATGAGGTAACGAGAAATCAAAGAAACCTTAATACCTTAAGACAAATTAAAATGAGAACAAAACCTGTCAGAACCTATGAGGCACAGCAAAGACTATTAAGAAGGAAATATGTAGTAATACAGGCTCACATCAAGAAACAACTCAAATGAATACCCTTATCCCACAGCAGTATAAGATAATGCTCAGCAAAATAAGCCCAAAAGAAACAGAAAAATATCGAATGGTTTCACTTATAACTGGAATACAGGCGAACCAAACAAGAAAGAGACATCCAGCAAGGGAGAGGGAGGATAAGGGCTCAAAAAGGGGTAGAAAAGAGTACAAGGGACTATGGTGATGGTTCGCGGGTGAATTGGTGGATAACCTATCAGGAATACACGATAATGCAAAAAATATGAATAATTAAAAAAAAGAAATAATCAATAAACACACTAACCAATTTTAACATGAAAAAAAAGAAAGAGAATTCCCTTTTCTCCACATCCTTGGCCAGCATTTATTTTTGGTCTTTTCAATATGGGCCATTTTCACAGGTGTCAGAAGCTATCTCTTTGTTGTCTTGATTTGCAATTCTCTAATAAATGACTGTGAAACATTTTTCCATATGCCTGCTGGCCATAAAAACACCTTATTGGCATTTTTTGCTTTTTCTTGTTTAAAAGTTGGATGTTAACTTTATATACATTATTAGTAAATACCTATAAAATAAATATGTGAGTCTATAGGTTAAAGGGAATATCATACTTTTTTAATAACAATAATGTGAAATATTTTCTGTAAAAATATTTACATAAAAGCAAAAATATAAACACTATTAAAACTCAGCTTCTGAAAATACTTCCATAAAATCAGTAAAATTTTGCACTTTACTTAGAATGTAATTTTTTTGTTTTATAAACTAAGAGTTCAAATTCAAAATCTGCATTCTGTCAGTGCAAGGCAAATAACCTTAGAGGATCTGTTTCCTTATCGTTTACATGGTTATGATAATAGGTCCTCATGGAGCTATAGGTGAGATTAAATTAGATAACACATATTCGTTGCTGAGTATATGTAGCTCAAGTCATGACAGATACCACTGATAAGTCACAGCCTTAACATCTATGAAGTTCTTGCTTTATCAAATTCTTTTGTGTGCATAGTCTTAGAGTTGAGGACAGTTAGGAATTCTGTTACAGATTCTTTTTTTTTTTTAAAGATTTATTTATTTATACACACAAGCTGGGGTACAGGCCAGAGGCGTGGGGCGGCGAGAGGGTTCACCAGAGACAGAGTGGGGAGCAGAACAGGCAGATCAGAAATACACTGCTGAGGGGAGCAGCAGGCGAGGCAGGAGAGGTCTGCTGCACCATGTGGGATTCTCCTGGGCTGGGCGTCGAACTCGCATCACTGCTACCGACAGCTCCACAGCGCTGCGCTCAATCGCTACGCCACCAGGGAGGCCCCTTTTACAGATTCTTAACAAGACATATTCTTTGTCCCTTACCAGATAATCATTATTTAAGTTGGTACTTAGCTTTGCGATAAAGCCTTGTGACGACTTCACCTTAATACTTCATGATACACAATTTCAAGATCACTTTCAATAAATAAATCCAATGATTAAGCTCATAATGGGTCTGAAATCTAATCCAACCATTTCTTGACTTGTTCTTTAAAATCCATAATTTTTTGGTTAATTTTAATTTCTCTCAGTCAACTTCATCTCCCTACTAGTTCTTGCAGGATGGGGCTGAGCAACCCTCCATCCCTACCCCAAAGACATCACCTTCAAAACCTTCAGTTTCTGAAGCAAATGGTCCATTTAGAAAACGCTATTATTTCTAATATAGAGAAAAAGTTGAGCCATAAAAAAGACCAATAAAACAAGTCTTGAAAACAATAAACTTGAGATACTCAATTTACTAAGAAAAACTATATGTAGTTTTTTGTAAATCTATCACTATAGGTACAAGCAAAAATCAGATCAACATGTCATTCCTAGTCTACTGGACCACTACTATCCCAAAAAAATTTTCTATGATTATGAAGTGGTTTATACCTGTTATCCCCAATTAGGCAGTCACTACACAAATACAACTATTGAAAAGACAGACTAAGGATTATCACAGCCTTATACAATCTCCTTTCCTTTACCTGCCCAGATTCTCATACTGAACTTGATTTAAACCCTTTCTCTGTCATCTGTAAGGATAAAAAAAACTTGACAGAATTATAATCTCAAAAGTAAAGAAAATTAGTGAAAAATTAATTTTTAACTTAGACTTAAAATGTGTTTCTTTTGATGATTAATACCTCCAATGTTAGATTTTCGAATTACTATTTACTAAAAAATAAAAGAGGCAGCACATACATCTGAGTGCTTGAAATTAAACCTTTAATGACACATACTTTACCTAAAATCTCTGTTGGCTTCATGATTAATTCCAGGATATGACAATGGCATAATTAAAAACAAGTACAGCAGAAACTATAGCATGACCAAGTAGAACTAAGAGAACAAAAGAAAATCATGTTTCTATTTATTCATTGTAAACTAGTAAATATAAATGTGTATCAAAGAAAACAAGACAATCTGTTACTCAATGAATATTTGCATAATTTTCATTACTGGTATCACTTAAGATACCAGTGGCCAATTTTAAGGGATTTTTGGACAGCTGCTGATGATTCTTTCCAACTGAACCTAAGAACCACATTCTTAAACAGTAGAATTATCTTACAGTAAAAATATTTTAAATGTGACCGTAAGAACTCAGAAAAAAAAATTTTATGCTACCCTTTCCCCCTCCTCAGTCTCTACATATAAAGTCACAGTCTTTTTCATTTTAAGCACAAATTTATATATTAATATAATATATAGTGCCACTACTGTTAGATAAAACGGTCTCCCTGCCCTGGACTGTATTAATGTCATCGCCACCAATCAATTCCTCCCTTCTTTTGCCTATCAACCTTGGGCTAGACATGAGGTGGTGGTACAGGTAGGTGAATTATATAAAGCAACATCAAAACTCAGGGACAGAATTCAAGTTAATGTAAGTACAATTAATTATGTGCTAGACCAATTTCTGAATGACTGCTGATTTGACCTTTTATGTTTGCCATTTGAGTACAAATAATCAAACTTACTATTTTTTAATTTTTTTTTATTTTTATTTTTCCACAGAAGAACTGGGGTATAGGCCAGAGGTGCAGAGGGGTAAGATAAATGACCAGAGACAGAGTGGGAAGCAGAACCAGCAGATTTACTGAAATACACTGCTAAGGGGAGCAGCAGGCAAGACAAGAGAGGTCTGCTGTGCCATAAGTGTGTTAGTTCCCTGGCCAGGAATACAGCTCAGGTCATAGCAGTGATAGCACTGAGACTTAACTCCTAGGCGACCAGGGAGGCCCTCAAACTTACTATTTTGAGCCAGGGCTTGAAGCAGACAATCCAAGCATCCTTCTAAACAATCCTCAGTTCTGTCAACATCTGTTATCTTCAGTTTCTTCAAGGTATCACTAAGATTATCTGCTAGCAGAAAAAAACAGAAATCAGAAACCTCACTAACCATCATGTTACATGGTAAACAGTAACATTAATAGGCTAAAGGCTCCCATAATTGTGAATTAACTCCCACACATATTCCAAAATGGCAATGAACTGTGCTATTACATATTTTTAATAAAATATCCATTTAACTCAGATATGAAATTGTTGTCATGTAAATAAAGATACCAGTAATATTTCACAGATTGTCATAGAACATCTATTAGATTGTTCCAGAAACCAGCCATGGTTAATTGAAAAATAAATCATATAGCTTTGCTAATAATATTTTGTTTCATTTTTGGTTTCTTTGTTGCACTTTAAAGACATAATAAAAATGAAGATTTACAAAAGTTCCAAAATAATATGGCTTCAAATAATATAAAATCTGATGAATGCAAAACCTACATTACCATTGGAAAAATACTTCAAAGTATAACCTTAAGTCAAAATATGTATGCTTTAGATTACAAAGCTCTTAAATTATACATGGATTCCTCCAGACCACAGTCTTAAATATCTTTATATTATTAAAAATTATTCAGGGATATTCCAGGAAGTTTTTTACACTGATTATTTAGATTGATAGATAACATACGAAAAACTAAGTTAAAGACTTAAGATTTATTTAGTGATTCATTAAAATCTAACAATTATAAAACTATTACCTATTAATAATTTAATTTCAAAAAAATCTGTATTTCAAAAATCTGTAAAACATATTGAAAAGTCTTTTTACTACAATGAACTCAAATAACTAAATTCTCCTATCTACTTCCGTACTCAATTGTTTGTAATTTGTTGTTTTCCTTGAACAGATGAAGGAAAGACAGCCCCACACATATATGTAGCTGGAAACAGGAAAGTATTTCATCAACATTTTTAGATAATTGTGGCTATTCACTGACACTAAACCAAAACTGACAAATGGTAGTTCTTATAAAGGTTAGTTGCCATGTGAAATCTGAGACAGCATCTATGAATTTTTTCAACTGTCACATAAAAATGCATTGGTTTCTTGCACTCTAAATCTTTTATGCATACAAGATATTTATGGATCAAGGTATCACTATTATTATAAAATTTAGGTTATAAATTTATGCATATATTCCAAACATTGATTTATTTCATTGTATTATTTCAAAGTCTCACATTTGATAAAACTGATCTTATTTAAAGAATCTTTATTGGGGGGCTGCTAAGCACAAAGTGATATAAACTTTCAAAAATTCTAATTTCCTCTTTATAACTCCAATTTTATCATCAACACGATACTGTTACTCGTGTCCCTTAAGGAAAAATTAACATCATGAACTTGTGAGAAACCGTCTGCCCAATATGAAAAACCAAGTTTTACATTTCAAGAAAAATACTATTGCATAAAAAAAGCAATTCCATCAGTTCACAACTCAAACAACTGCATAAATGCTTTTCTTAAAAACAACCATCTGACTTTGTCATGCAATGGAAGAGTTTTATTATACTTTCCAAGAACCCCAGTAGATAGATGGATACATGTTAGTTCCAAACCCTATATAAACAATGTTTCTTTATTTCCTAAACATACATACCTGTGATAAAATTTAACCATAAATTAGGCAAAGGGATTAACAAAACAATTACTAAAATTGATTGTAACAATACACTGAAATAAAAGTAAATGTATTCTCTCTCAATATCAAACTAGACATAACATTTTCTAGCCAAGGTTGAAAGAGGGTAAACGGAACTAAGGTAAGTGAAAACAAAACATGGATAGGGTGGGGAAACTAATATACTTAGCATTTTCTCACATAGAATTTTTCTTAAATATATATACAAAGATTGAATTTTCTAAAAATAATTTCCTGCCTTATCACAAACATTCTTAAGTAAAACTGATACACTTTTACTTCACATATTCAATGGTAATGAATACAGTATTAGTACAATTTGGTGTTACTACTATTCTAATTTATATATGCCAAAGTACCAGTTGGGTTTTTTTATTTAACTTATATCCTTTACATTATTGTGCATCCCCCATAGGTTTCCCCCCATCAATTCATCCATGAACCATCACCATAGTCCCTTGTGCTCTTTTCTCCTCTATTTTGGTCTCTCTCCCTCTCCCCTCCCCTGTAGAATGTCTCGAATTTGTGATTGCCTGCTAGTCCAAAGTACCATTTTTTTACCCACAATTGCTTTTGTACAACTGTCAGTGCAAATATCAACATGCGAAAAAGACAAATAATACCCTGATGGTATTATGCAAATAGTTTTGACCTCATGGACACCCTAGTATCAAACTGAGGACCCTCAAATCAATGCGCCAATGTTAGATTTTCAAGTACTTTGTTACTTCAAAGTAACATAAGCAATTTAAGAGTTTTATAAATTGCCAGAACATGACAATACTAAAAATATGATGGAATCCATCACAAAATGGGATAATTTACTTTCCATGTCAATCCAGAAAAAATGAACTTAAAAATATACATTGTCATACCAACAACCAGAGATACCTAGTACAACCTGCAACTAATCCACTAATACTAAACCTACACTTTACTAAAAAACAACAGGTTATCATTCACAACCAAGATTAATCTTTAAGAGGAACCAAATAATTGAGAAATTAATTTTCTTCTAAAGAAAAAGAAAACTATATCCAGTTGAATCTCTTCTATAGGCTAACAAGAAGTTGTAGGGTGGGCCTCCCTGGTGGCACAGCGGTTAAGCACTGCGCTGTGGAGCTGTTGGCAGCGGTGACGCGAGTTCGATGGCCGGCTGGGGAGATTCCCACATGGCGCGGCAGACCTCTCCTGCCTCACCCGCTGCTCCCCTCAGCAGTGTATTTCTGATCTGCCTGTTCTGCTCCCCACTCTGTCTCTGGTGAACTTTCTCACCGCCCATGCCTCTGCCCTGTACCCCAGCTTAAATAAATAAACCTTTAAAAAAAAAAAAAAAAGAAGTTGTAGGGTATTGTATCTCAGATATACTTGGTTCAGTCTTACTAAGTGAATATTAAAGTTTATTTTTTCTGAAATAAAGTATGAATAATGTAAAATATCTAAGTTCACATTAAAAGTAATAAAAAGTTATTATCAGAACACTTAAGGAAAGGATAAGACATTAGTCAAATTATACCAAATATATAACTAAAGCCTAAATAGAATACCTGCTTTTAAAAGATTTCTAATGGGGGGCAGGCCTCCCTGGTGGCACAATGGGTTGGGTCGCAGCAACAGGAAGCAGCACTATCCAGAGCCAACACAACTTCGATCCCCTGCCAGGGAGCTTCCCACATAGCGCAACAGACCTCTCCTGTCTCGCCCACTGTTCCCCTCAGCAGTGTACTTCAGTAGAAATGCCTGTTCTGCTCCCCACTCTCTCTCTGGTGAATCATCTCACCATCCCACACCTCTGGCTTTCACCCCAGCATGTATGCATAAATAAATCTTTACAAAAATAAAAAAGATTTCTAATGGACAAAAAAATTCATTCAGTCTCTCCATGGGAATAATTACACATAAGTGAATGTGAGATCTTTTTATGGAAAGTTCATTAAATTCTTTATCCAGAAACAAAGCTATTGACAGAATTATTTTAAAAATAATAGGGTTTTAAGCACTTTCAAGTACTTGAAGAAATCTTACTGTGAATAAGTTTATGAAAGTATTTTAATGTTTCATACCTTGACTGGAATAATGACTACATGAATATATGTATTTATCAAACCTCATCAAACTGTACACTTAAAGTCTGTGCATTTTATTTATGTGAATTACAGTTCAACTTTAAAAAAGCATATTGTAAAATAAAAGGATTAGAGTGGAAAACCCACTTATTAGTGTCCTCAAGCTTCCTTATGAAGAAGTTTCCTTACCATGACAGTGGTCATTTTTGTCTCCTCACTTGGCAACTTCCCACTACTATTACCTCCACTCTCCAGAAGATAAATGAGTCTCTGATTAGTAAGTTGAGAAGGAAGAACGGGATGTGCATGGCTCAAAACCTTCCAGGTTCCTGTTCTATTATAAGTGTTAAAAATTCTGTGTTCCTCCATACTTTAATTATTCAGCTATACCAATGACAAGATTAGTTAAATATATCTAATTCACTAATAAAATATTAGTAGTCCTTGTAACTATACAAATAAGCCTCTGTTCTTCACTCTAGACTATCAATTTTGAAGAAGTTATATTCATTTTCCTCCAAAAACTTATTTCCATATATTTCCACTGATTCTGAACTCTGATAAGTGTTCCTTGAACAGAGTTTATATACTGGACTCTCTCAAACTGTTCAGGGCAGGGAGAGGGGCACCCCCCAGAGCCCCCAAACCTGCCCATTTTAAATAGGTTTTGTCATCCACCGCAACAGGACAAAACACAGAAGACCTTAAGTGGAAAAGAAACTTTAATGCAATTAGTGTGATAATACAGAAAATACAAAGAATATAGTTTTTAAACTAAGCACACAAAGTTACCCATCACCTCATGGGCGAAAGTCCACTCAAATGGGATAGGCCCAAGGCAAGGCCCGAAAGCATGCCATGAGTTTAAAACACTTTTGGCAGGGACCCATAGAAAAGGGTCAGAAACAGTCAGACAATTGTGGGAGTTAAAGAGCAAAATCAAAACCAAGATCAATGTTGCCATAGCCAACCTCCCCACAGGTCTCTCACCCACATCTGTTTTAAACAGTTGAGACCAAACAGCTTCCTCACATGTCTCTCTGCTCCTTGAGCTTCTTCTGGCTCTCCATCCTGCTCCCTTTCTTCCTTTCTCTCCTCTCTGTCTTCTTATCTCTCCTGCTCAGCTCCACCCTCCCTTGGGTGAGGCAGGGAACCTGGAACACTCCCCTTTCTTGAGGACCACCCTCTTATAAAACCATGATAGTGCATCTCAGTAGTGAATCTTATCATTCAAATTCTTTCTGTAGGGCCTCCCTGGTGGCGCAGCGGTTAAGTGCTGCGCTGTGGAGCTGTCGGCAGCAGCGACATGAGTTCGATGCCCGGCCGGGGAGAATCCCACATGGTGCGGCAGACCTTTCCTGCCTCGCCCGCTGCTCCCCTCAGCAGTGTATTTCTTATCTGCCTGTTCTGCTCCCCACTCTGTCTCTGGTGAACCCTCTCGCCGCCCCACACCTCTGGCCTGTACCCCAGCTTGTATGTATAAATAAAAAATAAATATTTAATAAAAAAAAAAACAAATTCTTTCTGTAAATCCTGATTCTGTATTTTACATTTACTTATGTTTAAGACACTAAAATTGTTCTAATAGAAAATTTCTCAGCTTCTGGCTGGTAGTGAGGCAGTAAGTAAAGAATTGTCAAGGGGATGTTCTAGTAATAAGAAGTACTAATAACAAAAATGATTTTTTTTTCTTATAAGAGTAGTGTTTTTCCTATATAATATATGGTCTATCCTGTCTTGTAAAAGAAAATATGGTATCTCAAGCACTTAAAGCAAAGTTAACTCTGGTCATTAGTTCTATGTCTCCCACTTCTAACCATGTAAATAACTCAAATCTAACCAACTCCTCTAAATCTCTGTCAAAATTACTCTGGTAAAAGTCCTGTTATCTTGACAAAAACAGATGGATTCTTCTCAATCCTCTTATTTGATATCTTTGCAGCAATAGACTAGTTTTCCTTTTTCAAAACACATTAATGTCAAAATGCTAGTCTTTGAACATTTGTTCATGGCCTTCCTTTTGTCCAGCTGCCTCTTTACAGTAAGTGTGACTTCAGTCTTGCCCGGAATCTTGCTCTCTCCCCTAGAAATACATGTCCCCTACAGTATTAGAATGGGATGCAGCCTTTCCAACCTTCCTTTTTCATATCCAGCAAAGTAAATAACTTTATCCAGTTGTACAATATATCTAATAATGTAAAGAACTGCAATGTTGTAGGTCTTGTTACAGTTGATAAAATTTGAATGTAGCTTCTGATAATCCTAAGAAGTGTGCTATCATTCCAAGTGTTTCCTCCAGAAAGTTCTTGTTAAAAACATAAAGACAGATTTACTTCCTGCTAGAACTTTCAAACCATCTGGTCAACCCTTCCTTTTTCCTCAGATTCCTATATGCCACTGGGTGCCTGTGCCTCTTTATGCACCAATATTTCTCTTCTTTAAACCAGAAACTCAAATTTACACATCTTTAAGTATATATAACAAAGGAATATTTTAATAAAAACAAATTTTACCGCTATTAAAATCTATCTTAAAATCAATCTCAGAAAAACTGAAGAGGAAGGTGTAGCCATTTTTACATTTAAATAACAACTATACATTTACATTTACATTTAAATCACAACTATAAAACTGCTTAAGATAATCATCATCATTAAAGACTATATTTGACTTGGGCCTCCCGGGTGGTGCAAGGGGTTAGCCTAGGAAGGGGTCAGCCTGTGAAGCTATCCACAGCCACTGCAGCACTACTTCAATCTCAGGCCAGGGAGCTAACCCACATGGCACAGCAGACCTCTACTGTCTCGCCCGCTGCTCCCCTCAGCAGTGTACTCCATTAGATCTGCCTGTTCTGCTTCCCACTCTGTCTCTGCTGAATCTTCTCACTCCCTCCCCCCCCCCTCCCCTGGCCTACATCCCAGCTAGTGAATGCATAAATAAATAACTCTTAAAAAAAAAAAAAGACTATACTTGACTTTAAGCAAACACAACTGTCCCAAAGGGACAGTCTCAATATATGAGTGTTCATGTTAAACTTGAAAGTACTGAAATTCTTTATGCCATCCATAATTTTAGTTTATCTTCCTTACAGATATTACCTAGAAATTACAGTTTTATCTTCAAGTTTATTGAATCTAAGAATATATTATTACATGTCAACCTATCATTTTATACTAGCTGAAGGATGTATAATAAGATAGGTGCTTGTTATCTCTTGGACAGCTGTATCATTATTGTTAACATGTAACTATAAAAAGATTAGACCTTGCCATATAACATGTAAGGAAATTGAAGAGATTATGTTAAGTAAAACGAGAGAAATAATTGAATGATTTCACTCTTGTATAATATAAAGTAAGCAAACCGACAAAAAACAAAACAAAACAAAAAAAAACAACCTTGGATTCTGACAGTAGAAGTTGCCTTAGTGGGAGGGCTTAGAAGAGTAAGAGCAAAGGCAAGTGACGTCATCAACATGGCGGTGAAGGGACGCTAGTATCAACTCTCCCAAAAGAAAAGCTGCCTATAAAGAGACATCGGCCAAACCCAGAGAAATCCAGAAACGCTACATAAATCTAACACCCTCATGGGTGAATAGAACTTGGAAAGAAGCTAAAAAGACTGATTAAGGAGAAGAAAGAACCACCAGATCCCCTCTCCCCTCCCCTCAACACAAAACCGGACCAGGAGACCAAGACGAGAGGCACCTGAGGAAACCCGGAAGAAAAAAAAAAAAAAAAGGGTGAGCAGAGGCGTTTTCCCAGGCACCGCAGAGTGATAAAACTCGAGACTGACACCAGCAGTCCCTCCAGGTAGCAACAGAGCCCTGGAGAGGGCAGAGTGCACTGGGGAAGTTGGTGGGACAAGGAATAAAGTACCAGGCAGCCGCAGTGTGGTGTGGCCCCTCCCCCCACCTCCATTACGGAGCCAGCACTCTAGCTCCTATCTGGAACTGAACTCTAGGGTAGCGGTCTACCCACCCCTTCAGTGACACTATTAATAGCTAACCACTGGAAGAAACATGGGAGAAAAAAGAAAAATCTCCCAGCTACAGGTGCGGGAGAAACACAGGACATAAACCGCACGCCACAGGAACTTTCTGTCCTGCCCTGTGCAAGAGAGCGAGAACTCCTGAGGCAGTTCCACTGCGCCGCTTGCAGAGAATTACCGCAGGAAGCGGTCAGCTTCATAACCCACAGATAAAGACTGCGGGGCTAGGCTGCCGCAACTGCCCTCCAGGCGCCGGAGAAGTGCGGAACAAAAACCGCGCTTGGTTGGCACATCCCGCACTTCCCGCTCTGCCCCGCACAGAAGAGGGAGCCAGGTCAGGGCAACCACAC
>PVIJ01011328.1:0-55263 GCA_004024925.1 Scalopus aquaticus
AAGGGAGAGAGAAGAGGGATGTAGGGAGGGGCAGAATTTTTTAAAGGGAGGGAGGGAGAGAGGGAAGGAAGGAAGGAGAGTAAAGGAAAGCTGCATAAACTGGAAGGGAAGGGGCTAAGATGATAACAACTACCACAGGGAAATGAAGACTCGAGGTTATGAGGTCTGATTTTCCTGCAAGCTAGATTTTCATGTGAAATCTCATTTTTTCTAAAGAATGGCTCAAATTTTAAAAAAATCCATGAGCCAAATAAATATATCCCTAGGCCTTGTGGAACAGAGGGACCACCCATTTGCAACCTATAGTAAAGTTTCCTTTACTAGAACTCCTGGAAACTATCAAGCCCCTCCCCTACTTGAGTGGATGTTGTGAGGCACTCCAAGATGTGGTATGGACCAAAAAAAAAAAAAAAAAGACAAAAACAAAAGTAATAAATAAAAAATCTTAACTTTTACACACTTCTCTCTCCTCCTCTCCCCAGCCTTCACCTCTCCCTCCATCGGGTCCTTCTCTCTCCTTCCTTCCTTCCCTCCCTCTCACTTCTTCAGCTACATCTGCTCCCAAGTTAGAATTTGAATCTTGGGGCCTCCCTGGTGGTGAAACAGGTTAAGTCTCAGCACTACGAAGCTATGGGCAGCAGTTCAATCCCCAGCCAGGGAGCTGACCCACATAGCGTGGCAGACCTCTTCTGTCTCGCCCACTGCTCCCCTCAGCAGTGTACTTCAGTACAGCCACCTGTTCTGATCCCCACTCTGTCTCTGTTAAATCTTCTTACCACCCCCACACCTCTGGCCTACACCCCAGTTCTTGTAGGCATAAATAAATAAATCTTTAAGAAAGAATCTGACTCTTAGTAGAACTGAAGCTATGCAAGGAGAAGAGCAGAAGTGTGAGGGGGCACAGTGCACTAGGTTGGAGGACTAGGAGTGCCTTGGTGGGGGGAGTGCTGAAAGGTGTTGTTCCCACCTTACAACATTGTAAAGCAGTGTTGCCACAATTTAAAAAAACTGAATCTCTTTGGGTTGGTAGGGACCTTTAAAAAAAGGCTTACTCCTGACCTGCCAAGAAAAAACATTTGGTAACTTAATTAACCTCTCTCTGCCTCAGTTTCTTCATTTGTAAAATGCCAAATGAAAATACTATTTCACCAGGCTGTTAGGAAGATTGAATGGGTTCATCCTATCACCTTAACTTCCTTCTTAAATCCTTTGCCTTTAGAAATAATGCTCCAAAACTATTGCTGCTATTAATAAAAACAATCAGCCAGAACACTTAGGTCAAAATTAATGTCAATATTTGTATGAGGCTGAACATAAAAACTCACACAGACTTTCCCAGCTAATATAAGCCAAGTCTCATTGGTTACTTATACACCTTTCTGGAACACTTTGCAGAATCCAAAGAATAGGGCCTCCCTGGTGGCGCAAGGGGTTAAGTCTCAGCACTATGGAGTTATCCAGAGCCACTGCAGCAGGAGCACCTGTGGCCAGGGAGCTTACCCTATGGTGCAGCAGACCTCTCCTGTCTTGCCTGCTCCCCTCAGCAGTGTATTTCAGTCAATTTGCCTGTTCTGCTCCTCACTCTGTCTCTGGTGAACCCCCCTCCTAATCTCTGGCCTATACCCCAGCTCTTGTGCGTATAAATAAATAACATCTCTTTAAAAAATTTAAATAAATAAAATTAAAAAACAAAGAATACTTTGTGTGTTGAGGCATGGTAGACCAAGCAAATCACTAAGATGATTTGGCTTAAGGCAAGCCTAAGAGGGGGCACAGGAGAGGGCAGCTGCAGCCATCAAACCACTGGGGGTGAGGGGGAGGAGGGGGGAGGGAGTCCCTTTGAAAATCCTTTGCAATGGAATAAGAAATCCTTTGCCAGAGTGCAACAACCTTTCGCCATCTTAAGAATTTTGTGAGTTCAGGTTTATGGCATATCTAACCTGTCACGAGGACTGTGGCATCCTTTGCTGCAGCCAAGTCATTCTGGCCTGATTCTTGCCAAGGCTACTTGACCCTCATAAAAATCCTTGATAGCAGACTGGGTGCCATTTTTCCCCTCTGCTTTGAAAGGCTTCCTTGACGGCACCCATTACAAAGAGAATAGGGTCTGCTCTCCAGACTGGAGGCCAAAATGCTAATTAACTTATACCCAAGTCTGCCAAAAAAATTTGTGGGCAGCATACTCACTTTCTAGCAGTATAATAGAGAAGAGAAAGAAACCAAGAAGAGGAATGGAAATGAATAAAATCCAGAAAAAATCCTGATATTAAGACCAAATGATCACATGTGTTTTTGCATTTATTCTTCTATTTTATTTCTGACCACTTTTTGCCAATATTAACTGCTCTTACAATGACAAAACTCATTTAATCCTGTACAGATTAGACAATGTTTCTGTTGCTTTCCATAGTGACTTCACAGAGGATTTATTTGAGGTCTGGGTCTATTAGTAACTTTTTCATTATTTCTATGAAAGGAAGAAATAAAGGGAGATATACAAAGCAAATAATGCATACCAAAAATAGAAACTATATTGGGGAAATAAATCTGGAATCAGTCCAAGTACCAGTGAAAGTTGATAAGATACCAGTCACAAGTGTTAAAAATTTCCCATGGCTTTATTAGCAGCAGAATCAATAAATATATAAATAATAACTTCAGTAGCCCAAGAGTATTCTAGAACATCCAAGATTATTCTTGCTAGAAACAGTTTCCTCCCTAGGCAGAAAAGAATGTCTGCAATTTGTAAATGTCAAGAAGAGGCATTATGTTTTCCAATCTTGTTCTGTCCAATCATCTATTTAACAAATGTTAATTGAGTGGCTATTACATGCCAGACACTTTGCGCTAAGTCAGGAGACAGAGACAAACGAGACAGGCACTCTGCCTGTCCTCACAGAGCATTCAGTCCAATGAGGCAGAGAGATGGGCCAACAAGCAATTTCAACAACATAAGTCACAGCAGTAATAAGACAGGGGCTTATGGGATGGCTTGCTTCTTTCTCTTGCATGTCATCTTGGAAACAAGGACATTACTAAGAGCAAAGAAAGAAGTGCTAGCAAAAAAGTTGGTGTGACTTCAGGTAGCACATGAAATGGTTATAGGCATTTTTCCCAGTCTTGTCCATACTAACTAATTTGATCTTTATGACAGCCCTATGTGGTAGGAGCTATTATTACCACTCCCATTCTACAGATAAGGAAACTGTGGCAGAGAGGTTACCAAACTTGTCCAAGATTGTAAGTAAGTCATGGAACCAGGAGTCAAGTATATCCAACCTGGGTGTAGAAATTTTGTTACACATTGCATGTGTGCTGGAGAATTTAGACTTGTCATATTAAGAAATGGGAAGCTGGGGATTTTTGAGCTGATACCTTGTAACTGGAATAGTGATTTCAGGAGTTTGTGTACACACTAAGCACTGTATCATCTGGATGGGAAGGGGAAAAGTAAGTGGCATTTAATGAATGCCACAGGTGCGACCAGACCTCTACAGACATTATCTTATAATTCCACCTCACTATCCAGTCATCTTGAAGGAGGCAGATTCCCATTTTCCTGATACTGGGATTGAGTCTCAAAATGGTTCCATCACTTGCCTGTATACTCCTGTGTGTCAATGAATCAGAACTTGAACCCAAGTAGAGTTACCTTGAAAGTCCTTACTTATACCAGCCACACTGTCTTGACATTTTCAGAGGCAAGAAGGCAAGAGATCTTTATGCTTGTCAAAGTAAGTGGTCATGAGAGTTAGAGGCATGAGAGTTAGAGGGAGGGATAGGAGAAGACTGGCCAACCGACTGGACACTGAAATCAAGGGTATTATTGAAGCCAAAAAATAATATTAACAACAGGATTTCAAATTTATGAAACTGAATACTGGTGGTACCATTCATAGAAATTAGGAAGTTAAAAAGGGGTGAGCTGTTTGTTTTATATGAGTTTGGGGGGTAGGGAGTGGTAGGAGAAGCCTACTAAACTGTGACTAAGAACACTAACATTTATTGAACACTTACTATTTGCCAGGCATTCTACTAAGTCATTACATGCACCAATTTAATTATCACAAAATTTAATTCTACAAGACAAATGAATTTGCTTCTCACAAAACTTTTTATTAACCCCATTTTAAAGAGGAGGAAAATGAGTAAGCTATCCAATCATGTCATGAGTAAATTGCAGGGCTAAACTTGTATTCAGGCCTATTTGACTTTGTCTTATAGGAACTGATATTTCCTTAAGTCTCAGAGGAGATAGAAGACATGAAAATTGATCAGAAAGACTGGCATGGCTGGATAATTCTAGAGAAGCAGGCAGAACACCAGTATGAATAGATAACTGCCATAAAAATAACTTTCAGCTCAAACAAGAAGTGTCTGTGGTAACCTATCATTATTCTAATTTCAAAAGAAAACAAATGGACGTAAAATTAATTCTAAAGATAAAAATAAAGGAAACACAATCATCCTGACATTTCTAGCTTGTGTAGCTGTTCAGTGAATTGAGTTCAATGAGCTGAGACAATGAGCTCTTAGCTACTGGAAATAGTCAGGAATACATACTGTCAGACTGTCAGAAGGGTTTCTGGACAAGGTGAAAGCTGTAATTTAAACCCACTGAGATAGGTAGGTATCTTTGAACCAGGATCCTTCCTGCCTTACTTTCCCCATCACTGGTCACTTCTCAATGTTGCCCTTCTTACCAGATGACAATATTGGACTCTTCTGAGAAAAAGTAGCCTTTGTGTCACCTTTAGAACTTAATGAATCAACATAGTAAAGCTGTACCTATACTACAAACCAAATTATTTTGTTAGTTTTGAAAGTAAAATTAAAAGAAACCCACAGCATTCTCAGATATAAAAGCCCAAAACCTTTTGTGGTTTAACAATCCAGACCATTTAGGGTACAGTCAAGTGTTTTTCAAGTTCAAAGTGCTTACCTAGCAGGGATAAGAAAGACATTCGAGTCGAAGATGGGCTGAAAGGAAATTGTCCTGCTTACCTGGCTATTTTAAAAACATAAGTAGCTCTGTCAGAGGGAAAGTGAAATCTAATCAGTCCTGACCCACATTGTATCGATTCTAAAAAGTACATTGATGCCGACAAGAAAGCACATTGTTTTGGTTTTTGCTTTTTAACATACTTGCAATCAGAATATATCTGACAACTGATGACATGCCTTGATTTACTGAGCAGCATTTTCTCAAAGATACATTTAAAAAAAAAAAAGGTGCTCCTTAAAAAAAAAAAATCAATGGAAACAGAAAGTGGAAATAAGGTTGATGAAAAATAAACATCAGTTTCTAAAAACAAATAAACCAGTGGAGTATTCATTTTGATGAAATATAGCAGTTTTAACATGACACATTTAGAAACAATTTCAGCATGAGAATTAAAATTCAGACTTGAGAGTTAAGGGTGATATAGAAACAGGGGTGTGTGTTGCTCTGATAATTATATCCAGGGACCCACCATGAGAAGGTCCCCATGGTTGAGAGCAACAGGCTTGGGATTCTGGCTGGCCATAAAAGCAAGTGGGGGGCTGTCACCTTCAATTACTACCAAACCATTCAGGGCTTTGGTGTTCCGAGTTTGGAGCAACAAAGACCTCCCATGTACCCACTGTCACTTCTCTGGTCCCAGGAGACCTGCTGGTGTCCTGGAGGCAGAGGCAGCCTCCAAGAGCAGAATGAAAACAAAATCCTAGAGCTATTTGAGATTTGGGACCTAAGGGGAGAAGGGTTGCCTTAGTTGCATATTGGAATAAAGTAGGACAACTGTCCTCACGTTCTCAATCCTAAAGACCAGACCAATTAGGCCACAAAGGATAAACAGGAAAAGACAGCTTAGATAGGAGAAGGTAGGGCGACTAAACTTTCTGAGGTCAAACAGCATGACAAAATCAGGCAAGCACATATGCCTATGCAGACAACAAAGCAGTGTATATGACAGCTGAACTAATGGAAGTGTGGACTTAACTATTATGCAGTGTCTCTGGGGTATCAACACACAAAAGCGCAAGTGTCAGTCAAATAAGTTAAACCCTGAGTTATTTGAGAGAATAGCTTGTTTTTAATTAACAAGAAAAGATTTGAAAATCAGGCCATCTTGGGAATCAGCCAGGTGTGCTGGAGAATCTGGACTGGTGAAAAGGAGAATAGATTGGAAAGATGCATTTAAGAGATGCCGACACACAGAGTTCCTAAGTTGAAGGCAGAACAGTGCCTTGCCCTCCCTGCCTGTGTTTATCTCTATCTGGGCACCTCACACAAAAAGCAGCAACACAATAGAGTCTCGATTATCGACTGAATGAGATCCAAGTGCTACACCTACTTCTTTCATTCAGACTGTTAAGTGAACTTAGGAGTAAATGGAGTCTCATGTCCTTAAGATATGAGAAGGCTCCTCGGCCTTACTTCTCTGAGGGAGTGGGACCTTGAGAATACAGTCTGTCAATTACAAGATACAAATTTAAATAGTTGGATTTGTTATTTTTAGCATCTTAAAGCTTTTCGGAAAGAAATGCCTTTAAACTGGGGAACTATCTTCTCTTTCCTTGGTGTTTCACAATCTAAACTAATCCAATTTTCCTTTTTTATTAGAAAAAAAAATTCAAATTACATAACCAGGATTTTGTGGAAAAGATCACAGCTTAACTTAAGGTCTTAAATTCCTGTGAGTCGCAGTCAGCAGGGCGTGAGGTCAGCTGATGAGCACAGAGCTCCATGGTCAACTCACTGTTTTAAAAAAAAAAAAAATCAACTCAGGATTTTCTGGAGTTTGATGGTACAACCCAATATTATATCCCCTGAAAACATACTAAAATGTACATATCCAATCACTTTTTTTTTCCATGAAGGTGTACTAATAGTTACTTTTAAAGTTAATCTAGCATTTTCTCCCTATTAAAAAAAATAAGTTAAAATTACACCAGCATTTCCTTCTTAAATTGACCCAGGCTGGGAAAAAGCTGTTGACTGAAGAAGCAAATATCCATTTTCACAGAATCTATACTGATCTGTTGGTTTAAACAGATCTTGGGACATTCATGATCTGACCTTGATTTTCTTCCCTATCAAATGGGGGTCATGGATTCACCTCAAAGGTTCCTTCCAGCTCTGATCTCTGACTTATGACCACTTAACTGGCTGTCCAGTTAAAATGAATATACAGGCATTAAGAATCTTCTGAAAGCACAGGAGGCAACAATGGAATTTTCAAAGCAAAGGGAAATAATCTTAGTCTTTAGAGACCAAACTCTAATCAAAGTCAATGTTTCAGTTCCAGGCATCCCTGGTGGTGCAACGTGTTAAGTGCAGCGCTGTGGAGCTGTCTGTGGAACTGTTAGCGGCAGCAGTGCAAGTTCGATCCCTGGCCAGGGAGACCAGGTGTGGCAGACCTCGCTTGCCTCGCCCACTGCTCCCCTCAGCAGTGTACTTCAGTAGATCTGCCTGTTCTGCTCCCCACTCTGTCTCTGGTGATCCCTCTCACCGCCCCACACCTCTGGCCATCACCCCAACTTATATGCAAAAATAAAATAAATCTTAAAAAAAAAAAAGCTTCAGTTCCTCTTGGATATATTATTATCAGGTGCTTACATGGAAAAAAAAAACTAACAAAACAGTTATAATTTCTGCCAATACCCAAGTAATTCTCACTTCCTCTGGAAAATTACACAGTTATTTGGGTGGGTGGTCAACCTCAACCCACCTTTCAATTTAAAAATCACAAGACGTTTTTCCAATCACCAAAAGGCGATGTCTGTTCTGTTCTTTTTTAAATAACCTTTTAAGCCTAAAATGACTCATATAATGGATTTACATTTTTAATATTTTATCATTCTGTTTTTGTCTATGAACCTTCCTTTTGTGTTAAATACAAATTGCAGCTTGTATATTTTATAACTATGCTTTATTTTTGTTTTTAACCATATCTAACTACACTAATGAATGTCCCAAAATAAGGGATCTTTTTCCAAAATACAATTAAAATTTTAAAAATAAGAATTGTCATTTACTTACACAATACTAAGGCCTCTGAATCAGATAACTAGTGTTCGGGTCCTTTATTTTTCACTTAGCTCCATCAACCCCATGTACTCCAAACTTAAGATAGAAAAATTCTGAAGTGAAAAGTAGATTTGAGGGTCTCCCTGGTGGTGCAGGGGTTAAAGTCTCAGCATTATCAAGCTATCACCAGCCACTGCAACATAAGTTCAGATCCCCAGCTAGGGAGCTAACTCACATGGCGCAGCAGACCTCTCCTGTCTCCCCTGCTGCTCCCCGCCACAGTGTATTTCAGTAGACCCATCTGTTCTGCTCCCTACTCTGTCTCTGGTGAATCCTATCACACCCCCAACCGCACTCACCTCTGGCCTAGACTCCAATTCTTCTATGCATAAATAAATAAAAATAAATCTTAAAAAGAAAAATTTGAATTTTACCAATATATAAAATTACCATGTGAAATCATTTTTAACAGATTATATACTCAAAAGTAAAATTTTCTATTATGCTAATTTTAACATGCATTTTATATGAATATTAATTGTATTTGACAAGTCTGGAAACCCTCATCTATTTATTTTATGATCATCACAAAATAAGAAAATTTAGATATCAATTGATTTATAGCACATTTCTGTTTGTTTTTAAATGTACACCCTGAACATATATTCATTGAAAAAACAAACGATATATTTTAATTCCATAGGTTTTCCACCTTTTGACTGAAAGTCTAATAAAAAGAAAATTTACAGGTCATGAGAACTAGATGGAGCTTAAGAATAGATCCAGGAAAATGTTTTTGAAATTTTAATACTTTTTCTATATCTCTTGAGCAACTAATTTTTTTAGAAAAGGGTTCTATGAGTCAGAGAGATTTCCAGTTTACTTTGAAATTATCACACCTAGCTTTCTATATCAAACATTTCTGTTACCTAAATGAGTCACATAATATCCTTAAAGACCAACTAGAAAAGAGAAAATCTCTTCATTATTGTCTTAGATCCAGTACTTATTCTTTCAAGGAAGTAATTTAACCTACTAAATATGTCTCTTAGTCACAAATGCTAACAAAGATTAATTTCTGACAAATCATTCCAAAGGTTGAAAAATGATCCTTGAGTTATTTGAAGGCTTTTTCTCAAGCCTTGGTTTTCTTATCCAAATTGGAATATTGCCTGGTCTTTGCCAGTATCAGCTTCAACAGCTTGCCTCATCACTGCTACCATTTCAGTTACCTGGTCAATATATGCCCAGAATGCTGCTCTTTTAACGTCATCATGACACACAGGTTATTGTTTCTGCTAGCCATCAGCAATCATTTGCTATTGACACTTGCTCATTATAAGTTTTAAGGCAGACTGGTGTTCCAGGATGTACATAATTCTTTGTTCTCTTGTTGCAATTATTTGATTGACTATTTTCTTGCTGGATTCCTACAACTAATGTGGATCATAGCAGATGTCTTGCACTTCATCACGTTCTTGAATTTCTTCACTTGCTGAGAACTGAGGTTTGCTCAAGCAGAGATTCTGTTGCATTGTCATAATCTATCAATTTTTCAACAAAAGCTTTAGCATCAGCAAATGGTCTCTCAATTGTGCAACTCATTTCTAATGGAAAATTCTGGTGTCAATACTTAGCAGCCAACTGTTGTGGCGATTAGAGCTTAAAGTCTCTGCATTGAGTACCACCTACCTAGAGGGCCAGTTCAGCTTCTTCAGCTAGCAAACTCTGAACATAGCAGAGGCAGGGCAGGGGCAACTAGGGGCTCAATGTGGCTCAACCTATGGGTATGTTCTAATTAAAGATGCTGTTACTCCTGCAAATCACTCCCTTTGTCAATATATCAGAAAACTACAAAATGACCCATAGACACTCAGTTCAAAGTCTACTTCTAACTGACTGAGTGGCCAATATCTGCTCACCTCCCTCTTGTGTGTAAAAAGGTTCTGTAAAACAGAAAGTCAGATAACCACTTCAGGGAATAAAGGAGGACAGTAGCAAGGTCCAGAGTTCCAGGATTCAGGTAATTAGCTACAAGGACCTCTAGGAGCTAGAGCCTTAGAGGTGCTTATCGGGTGGGGTCTCAGTAGAAGGAACAGGTGGATATCATCCCTTTTGGAGGAAGGCATTTTCCTATCTGACTCTTTCATGGAGTGCACAGCTTTACACAGGAGTCCCCATCCCCATCCCCTGCCTTGTGGGGAACAAGACTGCCCCTCATCCCCATGTATACACCATAGGGTGGCCCAGATCACCACAGGGCACTGCCAGCCATGGAGCCTGCTAACCTGTGGACCTACGTCATTTTGTAAACATTTTCAGGAAATCCAGACTTAAATATTACTTTATATGCTGCTACATAGTAGTATGTAAATATTCACATTTATTTACTTTAAAAACAGCGCACATTGCAGGGGCTGGTGTGGAGCCAGAGAAACTAATTTAAAATGTCCTACACAATTCTAGGAGAGAAGAGATAGTTACTGAATTAGGGTGGCAGCTACACAATGATGTTAGGCTGTACGATTTGTCTTTACAAGTAAAAATGACAAGACGTGCTAATGACTAGGATGTGGGGGTGAGGCAAAGAGTGAAGTCAAACAAAGTCTAGGCTGGGCTGCCATTTCTAGACACAGGTTTAGATGCCCCCTCAGGGCCTCCCCGGTGGCGCAGCGGTTAAGCGCTGCGCTGTGGAGCTGTCAGCAGCGGCGACGCGAGTTCGATGCCCGGCCAGGGAGGGTCCCACATGGCGCGGCAGACCTCTCCTGCCTTGCCCGCTGCTCCCCTCAGCAGTGTATTTCTGATCTGCCTGTTCTGCTACCCACTCTGTCTCTGGTGAAGCCTCTCGCCACCCCACGCCTCTGGCCTGTACCCCAGCTTGTATGTATAAATAAAAAAATAAATCTTTAGATGCCCCCTCAGTGGGCAAAGGAATGTTAGCCATGTGGACACCCTCTCCTCCAGCACTATGGGAACTTGACATATGTACAGGAGCTGTAGGGGTGTGTGTGTGTGTGTGTGTGTGTGTGTGTGTGTGTGTGTGTGTGTGTGTGAGAGAGAGAGAGAGAGAGAGAGAGAGAGAGAGAGAGAGAGAGAGAGATTGATTTACATTGGGTTTGCAATTTACTAGACATTAACCAAAAGGGTATTGAAAGGGGTGTGTCAGAAAGTTCAGTGCACAGCTTTGTGAAGCTCCAGATGTGTTGCAGTTGTGTCTGGTGTTTTTCCAACTCACACCACATGACATGGAATTACTAGTATTTTACGAAGACAAAGTCAGGAAACTTAAAGGGCAGACACAACTCTAGCTGTTTGGAGATGAGCCAGATCAGAACACAGATGTTTTGATCAATGTGGTGAGGAAATATGACCACTTATGATAAAGCTTCTTATGACAAAGCTTTCCCCAAGAAGAGGAGCTCCCCATACCTCCGCAGTTGGGCAATCTGCACAGGGCTCCAGCGTGGAACACACAGCACCCACAGGGTTAAGCAGATCATGCAGGTGAAAACTCAAGAAATGGAGAAAGGACTAGGTACCAGGGTTGTTTATATAGTCTTGGCAAAGCTAAGACAGATATATTACCGACTTATCCTCTATGAGAGGTCATTATTATCCCAATTCACAGATGAGGGAATGAGCTCCGAGAGATTAAGCAACTTTGCACATGGGTCACCAGGGCCAGTGACGGTTGGAACCAGCATTGCTGACAAGACCACAGCTGCTCCATAACAATTATTGTTAGTAGAAGGTTAGAAGAGGGGTGCACAATGCAACTTGAGCATAAAGGTAATTTAATAATATTCTCATACTTACTGTTTAATGACAACAGTTACTAACATTGACTGGGTACATGGTATTAATTTATTTAACAAATGCTGACTGACTGCACTTCCCCTCCATGCCAGACACTGCTATGGGCACGGGAACGTAGTTGTCCATGGAGGTTACATTCCAGTGGAAGAAACCCCGTGTCAGGTCCCATACCTTAGTCCTCTTAATCCTCAAGCAACACTGTGATCTACATACTGTCGCAACCTCCGTTCAGTGAGGGAATCAGAGAGGTTAAGTGACTTGCTTCAAATGCCATAGCTTGAAATTGGTGTGGAGCCAGGGCTCCCTGGAATTCTATGACCAGCCCAGTTCACTAAAATGCTTCGATAGTGAGCCTAAGTATGCATTGCGGGAGGAGAATGAACCAAACACTCAGAATATAAACTTCTGGGGTAGCTCCAAACCAAAAAAATTTTTACATCTGTTCAAAGGAGCTGCAGAACACTTTAACAGACATTCTAGGACTTCTGCAAATCAGGGTGGGGAAGCCCACCCAAACTTTCCCACAATTTAGTGTTCCTTCCAAGTTCATGGCATCATGTGACTTGATATGGAACTGCCAGCTGTCAAACACTGGGCAGGCCTACTTCCTGCATAACCATGACTTTGTGATTCTCTCTTAAGGTCTTTAAGAGAGCAAACCACAGTAATTCCCACTTCCCAGAACCCTGTCAATTACAGTATGAGATCAAATCCCCCCCAGACAGGGAGGACTGGTATTTCAAACACGAAACACTGGAACGCAGATTAATAATTTACCGATGACTCTAAACAAATATTGTTCAAGAAGGGAAAGTGGAAAGTCAGTAAGATCACTGTAGTACTTTAAAAAGCAGACTGCAAAATAACCTTAGAATTCAATGTTTATTAATGTTGATGGTTCTTTTTTTAAAGAATTAATCATTCCCAGCTTCAATATTCTACTTCAGCATAAAGTTCACTTGATTCTACATGTAGATTCCTATGCTCTCTGCCCAAATAAATTAATACATATTCCAGAGTCTGGGGCCTTGATCAATGAAAAACCACAGCAAATTCCTAAGCAGTAATAGATATTCCACATGGCTTGAAATGGCTGAAGGAAATTTTTTAAGGTTAAGAATCAAAGTACTGTAATTGAAGATGGTAGAAATCAGCAGCAATGACTTCTCAAGGTATCTGATACTGACTTCATGGATTGTTTGAGGTTGACTTCCCTCTCCTAGTACTTATTCTCCCTCTTATATAATTTCCAGTTCTAAGAGGAGTTGACCTTAGGTCAGTGGCATTAATTTAAAATAATAGTGCACCATGAAAAATGCAGACTAATTATGTAGAAAAGTAAATACTTGAGAAAATATTTAAGAAAACATAAATGCTTAAGGAAAGTAAATATTCCTGAAGTCTACTGCCAGCCTTTACCCTAATTCAATCTATAGGTATGTGGTGTTAGGTATGTGGTGTAAAGAACTGAAAAATTGTAATAACAATCTTATAGGTAAATTTTAAGCAAACTAGAACATCTACCTTTGATTCAACTTCAGGGTATTTAATAAATTAAAACCCTAAATTTATTAAATGCATTCCATTTAATATCGAGACAGCTGCTCTAATTTTATGGAAATTATGTAGAACAGGGGTAAACAAACTAGAGCATGTGACCGAATCTTGTTGTGTGTTTTTGAGAATACAGTTCTACTCGTTCATTTGCATATTGCCCATGACTGATTTCATGCTACAGTGGCAGAGTTCAGGAGTTTCAAAGAGACTGTATGGGCCACTAAATATTTCCCAATTGGTCCTTTACAGAACTTTGTTAACCTGAAATAGAAGGACACAGTCAGGAAAATCCCCAAAGCTGTGAGACAAGCTTTGCACAGTTTACAGCTGTTCACTGTATAGTGAACTATAAGGAGATGGAAAAATTGGGAGAAGGGGCAAACCTTTTCAATCACTACCAACTTTCTTTTCAAACTCTAGTCTACAATTAAAGTAGCACATCTTTGAACTAAGGGAAGTACACTGGAATTAGAGACCAGCAACAGTTCCAAAGAAAAACTCTCGGGAACCAAGTAACTGCCCTGTATTTCAGGATGAGATGGAGGAAGTAAAACAAAACATACAAATAGCAATTAAAGGATGGGACAGATTCCCTCTTCTATGAATTGCGAACAATTTTTTTGGTTGCCAACTTCAGCCCCATATTATAATGGGAAATCATATAGACCTATCATTTCCCCAACCCCAAAAAACATTGAGCTGGAAAGAACTTGAATCCCAAATTATCAATATCTTACAGCTTCCACAACTTGCAATTTACCAAAATTAACAGAGAAGCACATCTCTAAAAAAATGTAAATAACCCTGTTTGAGCTATGCCTGTCATCATTTTCACTTTGTTGAGAGATATTTTAATCAGACTCCTTTTTTCTTTATCTGTAATTAGTTCTGGCTTTACAATTCTATAATTTCAAAGTTTGATTTCACTACTTGAAGCTGATTTTATCACAGAGGTGGGGTAATAGACAAAAAAAGATAAAAAGAAAGAAAAAGACTAATTTTAAAATAAAGAAAGTCAAACTAATTCAAGTAGAATAAAATCCAAGAGCTTTCTTTCTAAACCTAGATTCTAAGCCCTAGATAAAAATTGCATGAGTACAAATTAACTTAAAAGCAAAAGGTACCTAACAATTTTATTGTACTTTTTCTTTTACCTCCTTTACAATTTTGAACCCTCAAACAACCCTGTTTCTGGAAGTAAACATCACCTCCATTTTGCATGAGGAATTGTATTCTCAGAGAGATTAAATTGCCTCTTCAAAGTCAAGGGTAAAGGAAAATTCAGTCTTTTAATTGCTGCTACTTCTCTTGTGAGACAAAGTGCATGATAGGATTACAATGTCCAAGAAAGCATCCGATTTAATGGAAATGAATTCCGGGCTTTTTACAGTTCATATACTTACATTCTCAAAATTAAAAGCAAACTCACTATTTTCAAATTAAGACTCACAGACCAAACTGATCAGCATGATAATCCAAGAACTGCATATTTGGTCAGCACAAGGGCAGTGACATTCTTTATAAGCTGTATTAACCTGAAGGGAGACAACAATCAAATTAAAGGCATTTCTAATTATAGTGTCCTCTGTCCTATAAATTCACAGTAGAACTCTCATCAACCTTCCCAATGCTAACGCCTCATAAACTAAATTTCCCCATCATGTAGGTCAGAGCTTTATGCTACTACTGAACAAAAGATATTTTAGAAATTAACTTTGTTGCACTCTATTCACCAATTAGATTGTCAAGACTGGTTCCATATTATTTAACTGGGTGTCTCCCATTACATAGGCAAATCTAACGGTAGTATTCCTCTTCCCATCCACAACTGTATTCCCTAAAAAAGTATCTGAAGTGGAAAGAGATGCATCCCAAATTCTTCTTTCCTTTCCATGAGTGCTGGTGGTCTAATTTACCTGCACTGACCAAACATAGTATTGTTACCAACTGGTTGTTGCTTAGTAAGCACGGTCTAAGTATAACCTACTAAGAAATGACACATTTCTTTTAAATTCTGAAATTCTGTATTCAAATCCCACCTTTTGCTTTTCAAGTTTCTGGTTAACTATCCAGATCATCACTATCTACTTTGTAGTATAGTCCATCCACTTACCACTCTACTACACACATTGGAACACTGCCTGTTACAACCTACTCCCCTACCACACACACACTAGATTGTGGGCATCCTTGGTCCTCTGGAAAAACTGATTCCCTGTTCCCTTCTAGATCTACTTACTACGCTCTTCTTGCCTTGACTTTAGTCTCTAGATTTTCCTTTTTTTCTCTATTCCTATAATGTTTATGTTTGAAAGTTAAACCACAAGTGTGAGTTTAATAAATACATTTAGCTTCCACTATGCATCTAAATAAACACCTGGAACCAGCATATTCTCACAACAAAAAGCTAGTTTTTCTTCCTCTGAAACCCCCTGGAAATATGCCCAGGTAATGGGGAAGAGTATGAAAGGTAAGAGACTTCCTGACTGAATAGATCAATTACATTCATCAGTTAACTATGTGGTGGGGGAGATAAGAAATATAAAGAATCTCTTGTCCTCAAAAATTTTTGTGAGCTTACAGGCAGTTGGTTTTTAGTTACTTGGAATTATCCTTCAATAATTCCACAATGTTACTGTATTTTCATAACTCTATACTTGTTTATACCTTTGGTGAGTATGAAATAGGCAAAACCTTTCTGGAAGTCAATTCTGGAGTTCCTTTCCCAGTATCACATGCACATATCCAATGTACCAGCAAACCTGCTTCACAGAATGCACTCAACAGGAAACTAGTGGGAGTGTTCAACAAAAAGTAGAAATACTCTAAATGTCCACCAAGATTTGGTATCTCTATGTAACAGCAGCAACAAGGGACAGAGTGGTGGTTGATAGTGACACCCAAGTCATAACACAGAGGCATGCGCGGTGTAAAATGAGGAAAGAACAGCACCAAGCGAACTCCCAATCCACATTATAAACAACAACCTTATGAAGACTGGAGTCTGTGGGAATTTTCCCTCTATCCTTGATCTTCAAAAGCCAACCAACCAAACTACAAAAAATGCAGTTAGTTATCTGAATTGCTACCCTTGCAACTGTTTCCGGGATCTTTATCCACCTGGTTTTCCACTCAATAAATATTCAATTAATTCAGCAAACTGAGCTCCTACTCTAGTGCAGGCACTGCAGTTTCCTGGAGAAAACATGGCAAACAGGACAGAGCTCTTCCTCCCAAAGGCCCATAGGATGGTAGGACTGTAATGTAAGACCAGAATAAAAGTTGGGGCCATTGCTAGCTTCCGTTAGTTCACCTCACTCATTCTTATGACAAGCATATAATTTTGAATTAGAATAAGTAGTCAGTATTTCAAGGCAAAATAACATAAACAGAATGCTCTGCTCTTCAAAATATGACCATTTTGGATGATTTTTGAGATGAATATAGGAAAATGCTACCAATAGTCATACTTCTCCACCATGGTATCAGCATTTTTTCCTGTTGGTGACAAAGTAACAGAAACTATTACAAGCCCAAGTTAGAATTAGATGGTAGCAACTCCATTCAGTCTCCAAGCCAGCAGGGCTCCATAAAATGGTTATACAGAAATCATTTAGCAGAGTTCAGCAGCCCCTACTAGTCACAGTGCCAGGTCTGTGAGTTACTCGGGCAGGGCAAAAAATAGTAGAGAATCTCAGGGCAACATATCAACTCTTTAATATTGACTGATAGAATTACTTGCTTATTAGGTTGGCATAAACGGCCTCATTATTTCTCTCCATCCATATGTGTCATCTAAGGGTGACACTTTCAGCAACCTGGGAGAAAATCACTCAACAAAGAAGTTTCATTGTAGAAAAAGCTTCCACCAGCCCTCCACGCCATGAATATTGCAGAGGAAGTTTTAAAAAATATATGGGACTTTGGTGGTAGGTGTGAGCCTATACCCCTAAATAATATACAGTATTGTAAACCACTGTTACTACAATTTAAAAAGTCAAAAATAATTTGAATCTAAAGACTTGTCTTTAATATCTTTTAAGATTTTAATACACTCCAAGACAGTATCAATGAGAACAGTCACACCACAATGAGCTCAACTATGAAAGAAAAAAATGAGGGTATTCATGTGGGACGCAAGCCTACCCAGAATAATCTTTACTCATTCCTTGCAGAGCTTGTGGCCTTATACTTTCATGACTAAACAAAGTACAAATTTCATGTCAAAAATTTCAAAGATAAAAGAATGTTTGGCACAATTTGGTGACTATATGTACCCTATTCATGGTATGTACTAAAAGGCAGACGATCAAAGAGTTTGTTAAATTACTTGAAACCACTTTCAGACACTTCACTGGCCAGTACAGGCTGCTCGGTTTGAGGAGTGACCTGCCAAATACCATCAAAAGGCAAGATTTTAGGATTTTGAAAGAATCAAGTGATGATTCAGTGGTCACATCAGGAAGGAGAGCATGTTTTTTGCATCAACAGATCTCTGCTGAGTATGAATAAAAAACCCACTTGGTTCTGCGTCCAGGGCTGTTTTTTGCTGTTGTTCCATGCACAAGCCATGGGCTGGTTAGGGCTGGGAAAGGAGAGACTTGGCTGGGCTCGCTCCCAGCTCTCTTTGAAGCCCAGCACCTGTGTTTCCCAGGTACTTGGAGGCGAATATGGACCCACACTTCAACTGTGCTGCCTTCATGACCCCAGGGGACAGCCACTACTGAGCAGTCTGAGTATTTTCCAAAAAGCTTTGCAAGCACAGGTGGGGGTGTGGCTGGGGGGGGGGGGTTCTAATAAACACTAAATTCCAACATTTGAGAATATTGGAAAAGAACTATCATTTGCCCCTATGCATGGGCCTAGCATATATGCAGGAAGATTACAAGTGTAATTTAAGTATAGGCAGCATGGTTGGTGTACATGCCCTCTCAGGTGATGGCCTCCTGATTCTGTGCGATCTGTTTAAGTGAAGGGCCAGTCAGCCACAGTGATCCCTGTTTGTTCTTCCACTACACTCAGCAAATACCAAAAGCAAAAGAAAAGCTTGAAGCTTTTTCCTGAATTAAAAAAAAAAAAAGTCGTTCAACAGGTTTATGCCCTTTTAAATCTAGAGCTCAGAATGCCAATGATATCTGTCTTTTATTTTTAAAATGTGTTTTTTAACAGGACTTGAATTTTGGACACATGTTGAGCCATCTGGAAAATTCTCTGGCATCTCCACTAATTCATACAACAAACCCCAAAGAATGCTTAATTCCTTATATAGAGCTTTAAAGCAAATATGTGCTTATATAATGCATCCTTACAATGATTAAGTTATCTACAGTTTACAAAACATTCCAGATAGTTGAATTACTTTGATCTTTATAGCAACTCTAGAAGGTGATTATTATGATTATATTACTATGAAAATTTATAAACATTTCCACTTTCCAGATGTGAAAACTGAGGAAGCTCTAAACTCAAACTGAAGATTGCTCTCGATTACAAGAGCCAGGATTCAAATCAGAATCTATAATACACATCTCCACAGCAGAGTTTAAGTATAAATCAAGTTTACTATAGATCAGGGAAAAAAAAAACACCAGAACATGAAGACAAGCAATTATGATGAACAAAACAGATTGGCAAAGGAGCTGTCATCCATATCTACGAATGGTGGGTTTGAATATGATTTTTCTAAACATGAATATCCATCAGATATAATTTTATAATGTAAAGCACATGGTTTTCTTCTGTTCTACTATTTCACATTTGGCAGAAAAGAGGTTTAGCCTGTATAACCAGACTTAAATGACCATTCAAATGACCATAGTCTAAAATATCTTGCATATAATGTTCTTATAGGACAAGGTAAAAACACAATCTTAGAAACATCTCACTTGAGTAATAAGGCAAATAAATCACTAAAACACACTCCCTACATTTCTCCAACCATTGAGTAGCTAATGTGGTCAAATCAAGCTCATGTTTTTTTTTTCTCCTATTCAACTAAGAAATGTTACCCAAGAGTGTCCATTACTCAAACTAGATTCTTCTTCTGAAGGAAGTTTTGTGGTATTTGCAGATTCAGCTACTAGGTGTAACTTTCATGTGGCCCCATAGCAACGATTGCTCTGTGAGGTAAAGCTTGAGGAATTAAGTTTGAGATAGCTTAGGAATTTGGTAGCCTCTCCATTTACTTCCAAAATTCCAGCCACAAAATCTAGGTTGGAGTTAAAACTTGCCTTTTGCTTCAAGGAAGTTGAAACATTTCACTCGGCACACAGTACATTCCTGACTCCCAGATATGTGTCAAGCAAACAGCATTTTTCAACCTGTTGGTCAGTGAGAGGACTACGACAGCACACGTCTGCTTGAAGTGGGAAGCGGGCAACAGAAAACTCTTTCCTCTGTGACTTCAGAATACCTCCTGCTAAACTTCTCTGTGAAACACTGGCCACCTCTCTTCCCCAGTATGTACTCAGTTCCCACCCAGGACTATCTCTGGGGACTCTAGGAGTGTTGGAGTGGGTGACCAACCTAGTCGCTGGTGACCTGGGAAAGACAGTAGGGGAGTTTCAGCCTCTTTAACCTGTAACCACTTCCCACTGGCAAGAGGAACAAGTTCCCAAAAGCCCCTGTGGCTAAAAAATTAGGATGCTACAGGGGAAATCATGTGAGAGGATCGAAATCAGGAGTGAAACTATGATAATCTCAACCACAAATAATAAAGATGACATCCTGCGATGACAATGTCAATGACATTTCATACATCTTAAATTAGCAATTATGGATACTAAACTCTTAACTGTCATTTTATCATTCCTTGCTAAACTGAACTCTTTCAGGTTCTTTCTCGCCACTGGGTCAAGTGAATGGTTTTGAATTAATTGTGTTTGGGTGTAGATTTAATGTGTAATAAGAAATGTTTGTTTCCTTATGCCTTGTTTCTCAACCAAATTTCAAATGACTTTCTGGTTCCCAAGCCCAGCCACGTTGCTGCTTGAGCTGGAAACTCTGACAAGACCCCTTCTGTGCTCTGGGTAAGCTGTTTGTCACCTCTACTCCCCTAACACAGAGATTGTCCAGCCTTTTGTGAAACACTTCCTCCAGCACAAAGTGCCCCCTCACCCCCAACAGACCCAGGAAGGCTGTTCTAGGAACTTTAGTCTCCCTTCTCAAGCATTCTGTATATTGATTCACCTATTTTTCTCTTTTCCTCTCCTATAGTCATCTTTGAAGGGTTCCCCCCTAAATCTCTTAGAGAAAGTTACAATTTGAATATATAGCAACCAAAATTACAATATGCATAATGGAATTCAATGTATGAAACTTACATAAGTTGAGTGGGAATACATGTACTTGGGTTTGTCATCTTTCTTTGAAAGAAAAAGGGGTCACTGTTGTATTCTTCATGATGAGGAAAGATGCAAACTTGGCTGCCAAGAATATGCAGATGTGAGCTTTTGAAAAGGCTGAAGTGCAAGGTGGAAAGAGATACAAGGAAAGGAGGACAGGGTGTGGTTTAAAGGCTAAAAAAGGATGAGGGCTTTCTCCTGCCTTCACACTCATCTCCTCAAAGAGACTGTCAAGAATTTAAATCTAGGGCCTCCCCGGTGGCGCAGGGGTTGAGTGCTGTGCTGTGGAGCTGTCGGCAGTGGCAACGCGAGTTCGACACCCGGCCGGGGACGCAAGTTCGACTCCCGGCCAGGGAGAATCCCACATGGCGCGGCAGACCTCTCCTGCCTTGCCCGCTGCTCCCCTCAGCAGTGTATTTCTGATCTGCCTGTTCTGCTCCCCACTCTGTCTCTGGTGAACCCTCTCACCGCCCCATGCCTCTGGCCTGTACCCCAGCTTGTATGTATAAATAAAAAATAAATCTTTAAAAAAAAAAAAGAATTTAAATCTAGCCTGACATTTAAATTAAGAAAAGTGAACATTTCACACAAAACATTTCAATCAGATTCTAATCCCCTGAAATGCTGTGTTCTTGTAATAAATAGTCTAGATAGTCTAATTTCTAGGGACTATTGGAGGGAGGAGGAAAATCATCAATATAGGAAAATGAAAGATGTGGTATTGCTCTATGAGCTCAGTTGTTCACTTGTGTGGCAAAGAATGACAGCAGCAAATAACATGTTTATAATTTACTAACAAATAATTACCTTTTCTGAGGTTGTTTTTCACTTAGTATCTTTTTCCTCTACTTTATTTGGACATTTTAAGTTAAAACTAATTTTATAATGCTTTTTTAGTTGGGGATAAAATCAAGGTGGAGGAATTTCAGGAAAGTCTTATGATATTTCAGTTCATTAAGTGCAAGCTGTTTTTAGAGTAGCAAATTAACAGGAAAGAAGAATCTATGAAATACTAAGGAACCAAGAACCCAAACTAACATGCCATTTATTTATCAACTCATCTTATTTTCATTTTGAAGAGCCATAGTTTGCAAAAACAATTTGAAGTAATTTAGGGGAAAAAATTTGCAAGATGCCCAATTTCTCATTTAAAAAAAGGGGGGGGGGCATCAAGAAAAAAGGGAGGCTTGATTAAGTGGACAAAGGTTGTCAATTTTTCCCCCCAATAGAAAGCAGTTTTGAAGCCACAGTATACTATCCCACTGGGAGCACTTTCCCTTAGGCAAGCAGGGAGCAGCAGTATTCAGAAAGGTGCACTGATCAAAAAAAACAGTATGTAATTTGAAGGGCTTAAAAAAAACCCATCTAAATAAAGTGCAGAATGAAGCAAAAGTAACGTGAAAGGAAAAATTAAACAGACCTACATTTGTTTCTCCGCAAAGGCTTGCTCTTTAGCCTCTCTGAGCCACAGCTTTCTCCTCTGGAAAACAGAAAGTAGCTTCTCCTTCAGTGGGAAAATGACAGATTAAAGGAGATAATCCAGAGAGCCTCTCAATGCTCATTCCCACCCTTTCCTGTGAGGGGCGCTGTTGTGACTACGCGTTGATGTGGTAAATTGGGTCTTTAGCTGTACCAGACTGTGACCCCAGGCGTTCAGTCACTCATTCTGAACTACTCAAACAGAGCATTCTCAGTTTTCTCACCTAAAAAGTGGCAGGGCCTGATGCCACCAAAGTGTGTTGCATCTCAAAAATTCTATAAAATGAGACATCTCTAGTTTTTCTTTTCCTCTCATGTCATTCTCAGCTAATGTTTTTAAGTGAGATTTATTTTGTTGAAAAGCATCTCAATTTTTCTCTCTCTGCTCTGAAATTATTTAAAAAACTGCATCTCTTAAACTGTGTCACAGAACTCACCAAAAACATCATCTTGACATCTAAATTCATTAAAGTATAGAACCAAAGATCCTAAACAACATATTAGTTTCAGGAATTCATGGTCGTTTCTATATTAGGAAGTCTCTAATTGTTATTTTTTCCCTCCCTTTATTCCTCCCAGTCATAACAAACAGGTCCTCAGTTTCAAGGACACATTTTATTTTTAATACTGACATTGCTTTCCTAACCCTTAATAAGAAAATCATTCAAAAGAATTCCACATCTACTTACTCAAGATAGCAGAATGTGAAAACAAGGTGAAAAATGTAATTTAACTTCTTGGGTATTCAGAATACTTATATTCCTTGGACATGAAACTCATGATTCACTAGTTGTTAGAACTTGATTGGTTAAGCTTTCACCATTAACTTTGGCTTTTATGTCACAAAATAGGATTACCTAACTGCTTTTTGATATGCCCTGTGATACAAAATGATTGAGGAAAGGCAGGGAAAGGAAAAGAGAAGAACCAGGAATGGACATTATTAATTAACTATTAATAATGGGGCATTGCTGTCCCATGTCCTCACTTAGAGAATAGAAGGGGATTTAGCCTGTGGATGCTAAGAATAATTAGTACATTCACCAACTGCCAGAACCCCCAAGGCTTTCTTTGTATGTAATTCATGGTTTAGACTCATATCTGGATTAAAGAGTTATTTTACAGTATTCTCTGCTTTCACATAGAATCCTTCCTTTAAAGACATAACAGGAATCCTGGGGTAGATGGCCCAGGTTTTATTCATCAAGGGACATTTTTTACTTTCTGGAAGAGTTTCAAATGTAGCTAAAACACATGGAGTTAGTACTTCCTACTTTATTTGAATACCACTTTATGGTTTATAAAGCACTGTAGTTCTTAGAATTATTTGATTCTGGAGTCATTCTTTTTTCCCCACTGAGATTATAAGCAAAAGCTGGGCTTTTAGTTCTGATCCTTCATTCTGCTAGCAGAAGTAAAATATGTCTCTCCTTTTTCCACTTTTAATTGTGCTTTCTTGACCTTTAGGGAGAGGAGGTGTATCAATGAACATGTGGCCACTATCGGGGGGTTATTGGGCAACACAGCTGTAGGGTGTGTCTAATATATCTAGCTTAGCTTCAGCTCCCTCCGATCCATGAGTCTTTAGAAGGATGACCCAGTGGTTCAAGCTACTCTATTAAATGAAGAAACAGAACTAGGAAGAGTTTTAATTTTTTTCAAGATGGGCCTCCCTGGTAGCGCAGCAGTTAAGCACTGCACTGTGGAGCTGTCGGCAGCGGCAATGCAAGTTCAATGCCCAGCCAGGGAGATACCCACATGGGGTGGCAGAAGTCTCCTACCTCGCCCCCTGCTCCCCTCAGCAGTGTGTTTCCCTCCATCTGCCTGTTCTGCTCCCCACTCTGTCTCTGGTGAACCCTCTCACCGCCCCACACCTCTGGCCTGTACCCCAGCTTGTATGCATAAATAAATAAAAAATCTTTAAAAAAAATAATTTTTTTCAAGAAAAAGAAAAAAAACAAAACAAAACAGGGGCCTCCCTGGTGGCTTAGGGGTTAAAGTCTCAGAGCTACCATCACATCAGTTGAAGCAGCCTGAGTTCAATCCCTATCCCCAGCCAGGGAGCTGACCCACATGGCATAGCAGACCTCTCCATCTCACCTGCTGCTCCCCTCAGCAGTGTATTTCAGTTAACCTGTCCTGCTCCCTACTCTCTCTCTCTCTGGTGAATCCTCTCACCCCCACACCTCTGCCCGATGCCCCAGCTTGTCTACATAAATAAATAAATCTTTTAAAAAAATTTTTAAATAAAGAGATTTTGTTTGGGGATCTTGACACACCGATCCTAAGTTTTACCTGGAAGAATAAAAACAAACAGCCAAGAACTCATTTAAGAGGGAATATGATTAGAGTCTTGACTAAATACAAAAACATCCTAAAACTGGAGCAAGTATACAGGATGGTATTAGTAATTCATTCAGGAATAGAGAAATGGATCAATGGAACAAGCGGTAGTCAGAAATAAATTATTGACAAGTAATAATAACCAAGAGTCAAGATAACCAGGAATTACTGAAATCTGGTTACTGCTAAGGGTGTGGCCCCCAGCACACAGACCTCAGAGAAGAAACTGCAACAAAGCTGGTTGGTCACAGACTACCAGGGATTGGAATTCAGCCAATCACTGTTGGTCTAACTTGTCTCCTAATTTGCATAGTGTTGCACCAATGGTAACTTTACTGATCTGAACCCTAATTTGCATATGGAACCTAAGGGTGGAACTATCTGGCCCTTTGTGTAAATAAGCCCTACTCACCCCCCATTTAGTTCAAGTGCTTTTTTGGGTCTGCCATTTCCTTGGCTGTGCTCCTAAAGCTACAAATAAATACCTATTCTTTGCTGTAGTTAGACCATGCTTCAAGGCCTCAGTTTCTTGGTTAATATTATAGATGTGAAATTAATATAGAATAAAGATGGCACTTTAAAAAAGAATGAGGAATGCATTACTTAGTAAATTACTTTTAGAAACACTAAGTGCACATTTGGGGAAAGTTATATACAACCCTCACACTAGAAAAGTAAACTTCAGATGATATAAGAAGCTCAACTCTAAAAATACATATCAGAGCTAGAGAAAGTATGCATATGATTACATCATTTTTGGGTAAGACAATCTAAGAAAGAGAAAACAACACCCAAAGCATTTTCAGTTCTTGGTTGTTAAGAGCACTGGTTCTCAGCTAACAGTTCTTACATCGGAATCACCTGGAACCCTTGTGCACACCAGCTTCCTGAATCTCATCACAAACCTGCTGAATCATCTCCCCAAGTAGATCTGGTAATCTACCACATTTTGGAGGACTCTGTTCTACTGTATCATACCAAAGTTGGGGAGCAGGGGTGGGGAGAGGATTCAGGTTACCAGGCATTAGCCAGACTATTGAAGACCCCCCCCCCCAGGTGCTATTCACACAAAAGTTCTATTTATTTAAAGTTCCCTGGGGAACTAGTATTTTTACAGAAGTCAGCTGTACTAAAATTAACCCCCTTTTATTCCTTTCTCCCCACACAAGAAAAAAAATCCCAAATCTTACAAGTTAAGTGGTTTACTGAAGCATGGCAAAAACACAACCTGATAAATTTGCATTTGGTGTGACACCAGATGATGGCATATTCCACAGCCTTAAATATCCATTAACAGTGGCTTTCAATCAACCCTGGCTGCTTTTAGGAAATCACCCAGGAAACTTGGAAAAACAACACAGTAGCTATGTTTGAGTCCCACCCCAGAAAATGATTTCAACTAGTCTAGGATGGAGTACAGGAACTGACATTTTTTTTTAAAGTTCCACAGGTACTTCTAAGTGAGTTTAAAACTGTTACAGGGCAGCCCCAATATAAATGGGGTGCCTGTCTGTGGGTTCTCACACATGCGCTTAAAAGGGACTTATAAGACTCAACTGCAGACACACACAATAAAATTAATAAAAGGGCTTATTTACAAAAGGGAAAGGAAAAAAAAAGTTAAAAAATAAATTGGTGAATGCATCCTACCAGTTCCGCTGAGTTGAAATCTCAATGGCACACTCAAAAAACCGGCAATCCACAACCACAAGCAATCGCCACCCCCTCACCCCCCAAGCTCACAGGTCTGGTTTTTAAATCCCAAAACCATTTCTTAACTCCACCCTCAGCCCTCAGCATCCTTCCTTGGGTGATGATGGCATTCTGGGATTCATAATCCTAGGTGTCTTGGATCTCTCTGGCTTGAGGTGGGGGTGGGGTCCTGGGACACTCCCCTTTCCTGAGGACCACCTTCTTACAAGACCACCAGCTAATGTCCAGAAACGACCCTTTCCTCTAAAATCCTGCCTCTTCATGCAATACAGAATACTGATGGTTCGAAGACACATGGCAGAGGCCATGATATATAAAATAAGCACATTTCAAACAAGGTGCATTGGCCATATGGAAAAGCAGTCTGTCTGGGAAAGCTTTCTTTCAGGGGATAACATTTTGATTGAGTCTATATCTAGAAAATAATCTAAGGCTTGAACATGGAAAGAGGGCATGAGGGAGTGGGCATGGGAAGTATCCCAGGAGACCTTTTGTGGTTAGTATATAAACATGTATTTAGCATGCATTTGAATAAGACTGTGTTTTCTCCAACCCAGGGGTAATGCAGAAAGGATGTCTTTTCCCTAACCCCAATACCAATCTACCACAAACAAAAGGGTGAAGTGAACTCATTCTATTTAGAAAACTCAAAATGCAATAAACTTTCCTTAAATTTCCCAGTCAATTAGGGAGAGTGATCAGAAACTCTGCCAAGAGTCTTTCACACAGGCAAAGTGTGAGTACCCTGCCCAAATTTCAACAAATGGTTCATTTCATTCTGTGAATTTCTCCTTTCTGCCACTTTCTGGTCCCTCTTCCTGAAGATGGTCAAGCATGTGACTGTCTTCTTGAAACATTCCTAATCTTACTCAACTGGTTACAGTGTTAATGTCTCAACAAACAACATGTAACTCAGACAATCAGTTAGAAGCCTGGAAACTTGGAGAACCAGAAAGTAGGGTGTCTAGTACAGAGCTTCCGCTGTGATAGGACTGTGGTACTTTACAATCTCAATGATTGAATCAGACACATTTTACAATGGTTTTAATAATACTCAATGCATCCCCACTAGAGAAAAGAACGTCAATTTTATTTTTAGAAAAGTTAGAACAGTTGAAGTATAGAGAGTTAAATATATGTGTTCCAAGAAACAATGTAGGGGTGGGAGGGTGAGAGGATAGGGGGTGGTGGTGGTGGTGACCTTCTTTCCCTAGCACTGGCAATCTCCTGCCTCACCCTCAGGGTGGAACTGATCCACTAGAGCTGTCTGAGGTGACTCCTGACTCACCTTCACACCCTAGCTGGAGGATATACTGAGTCATAGTGGCATTAGGTTTTATTCACCAAAAGTTTTGTAGAAGTACTGGTAGAAATGGTAACAGTTAAAAAAACTGAGCAGAAGGAAAAGGGAAATAAATTTCAAAAGGACCAAGCTGATAGTATCCATTACTCAAGCAACAAAGAGAAAGCAGAGGATTCACAGTATGTCCCCAGGGGCCACATGCATTCTTCAAGGGAGGGGGTGCCTGATGCACGATCAGCCACAAAACCCCCCACGGCAAGGGCTATGAGGGAAAGAAGAGGGAGTGTACCAGAAGGTCAAAGAGGAAGATGGTAAATTCTGAAGAGCATAAAGAAATGTAACTCATTTCTTACCTCAAGGGGCTTACAGTTTATCTATGCAGTAAATTCATACACAGACTGATAGCAATACAAAATTACATAATGCTAAGCACCAAGTAACTGTGATGCTGGCTACAATTTGAAGAAGGAATGATCTCAGGGAGCTAAATCAAAGGTTCTAGGAAATGAACCTTTATTTTGGGTCTCACAGGATTCTGATAAATGGCAAGAAAGGAAAGGGAGGTTCAGTCATGGAAAATTACCTGGGCGAGTATTCTAAACTGTAGTCCGTTGACACTAGCTTCTGAGAGAGTTTTTGAGCAAGAGTGACAGGTCTAAAAGTGATTACCAGAAAGATGATTCTGGCAATGCTGTTTCAGGGAATTACACAGGAAAGGGAACGATCACTGAAGAAACTCTTGTGATGGTCCCAATGTAAGACAATGCAGATTCAAACTAAGTGATGACTATGAAAGGGAAAGGAGAGTGCCATGCAGACATGCTCACAGGACTTGGGAGCCCATAGGAGTCTGGGAGGAAAATTACAGATAAGATACTGATGTCTCCAGCCTAAAGACCTAGGGAAACTGTAAGAAAACCAGCAGGGAGAAGTAAAGCCACTTTTTCTCCAGCCCTAGGTGGTGTGTTCTGGAAGTTGGGCTCTTAATGCCCTTCTCGATCTTCATGCTATTGCTGTTCCCCACTCCAGATCTCTCTCTTCCTTTTAAAGTCGGAAAATCTCTAAGCTGCTTTAGGCAGAGGATAAGGTGTTATTAACTGACAAACTAGCTGCATTTTATCAGAACAATGCAGTGCCTCAGAGGGGTCAGTAATGGCAGAAAGCTTGGCATCAACAAAGTCACAGGGGAGACATTCTGGGTGGAGAACTTTCTAAAGTGAGCTGTAGACAACTTCTCCTGTAACCTGACTGAGTCCAAAGTCCGGTAAAGGTAGTGCCCCCTGGAGGGGTTTGTTGATGAAAATGAATAGCCCCAGGGAAAATGCTAAGTTTGCAGTTGGGTGGTGGGGGTGGAGAGTCTGATGAGATATAAAAGGGACTGTAGGAAAAGAAGATGAGTCGCCATGATGTAGGAATGGAAGAGGCGGTTGCCATGCTGAAGGAATAGAGGAAGCAACCACCATGATGTAGGCAAAGAAGGGACAGAAAATGTAGCCGCCAAGAATGAGTGTTTGGAAATCAGACGCCATAAGTTTTGAGCCGCCAGGATACAGATTGAGCATTTTTGGACTCTTCAGTGACTCTGGGGCCAGCAACTTTGGAGGCTTTGTAAGTAGCCGAGCGAAGGAAACTGCTCCCAGTTTTGTCTTTACTGCAGCCAAAGGAAGAAGGCAGAGGCCCAAAGCAGGCACTTTCCTAAAATGCGTGAGTGCAGTCTGTTGGGCCATGTGGCCACTGTAGTTGCTGTTTGCAGTGTTGTTGGCCTGGTGCTGTGCTGGGGCACCACGGCAGTTTCGGGAGCATCTCCAGTTGTGTTGTGTCATCCTCGTGAGTTGGAACCTGGCCTACACTCTGGCTGTTGCATGTCTGCAGAAGAAGGAAGATGCCATTTTTGAAACGTGGCCTATTGTTTAGAAGAGGAGCTCCACATAGGCAGTGGCGGGAAGATGCCACCTTTGTTATTTTTTTGGGACTTAATGGGCTGGACATTGCTTTAAGTAAGGTAAACAGCCTTATGTTGACTTCAGTAATTCTTTGCTTTTCCCTGTTTGTTAAGTAAGTCCCATTGTTACTGTTCCCTAAGTCTGAGTAGTCTTGCAATTGTGTGCACGGGTGCAGAACCAAGATAATGACCAGTAAGCAATTTGGGCACAGCCTTTGGCCAAGCTTTGAAGCCCCATTTTCCCAGTATCACTCCCATGCATCTACTTCAAGGCAGCTGACTCCAGAAAAGCCTGGAAGAAAACTTTCCCTCCATTCCCACTCCTGAGCATTGTCCTATAATTTTTGCTTGAGCAGGATAATTAGAGATGATTGATTGGCTGCATCCCTGTCCTTGGAAGATGATGTCCTGAGGACAACCATTAGACTTCCTTTGGGGACGGATTTGGGGTCAAGTTACCTTGCTTGGACCATAGTGTTCCTGGGCACTAGTGCTTTTTGCAATCATCTGGGGATCTTGTTAAAATGTAGATTCAGAATCAGTAGGTCCGGGGTGGGGCCTAAAGTCCTTCAGTTATAACATTCCAGGTGATGTCTGTGGACCCTCAACTTGAATAGGTTTGTGTCTAGAAATAGACAGGTCCTTTCCAAAATAGACCTTAGGTTCAGGTCACTCTGAATTTAAACTCCTCCCCTGCCACTTTTCAGATGGGTGTCCTTCAGCAGGTTACCTTACTCATGTATTAGGTCTTCTGTCTGTAAACCAAGAAAATCACATCCACCTCACATGCTGAACAATACAAGATGGTTCTCAGTAAGTGTTAATTCCAACACCACATTCTCTTCTCAAAGGTGTGGGAAGCTACTAAATTCATAGAGGCCTACCTTCCTCTCCTCCACAAAGCCCTCCTCCACTCCCCACAAGGGCTAAGGTCTTTAGGGGGAACTACTGAGAATACAAAACACAGAACACCCTCAAAAACTGGAGAAAGCATTGAAAACCCTCACCATGCAGCCCTGCATATCTACAAGCAGGTCCAAAAATAGCATTATCCAGTATTTATCTGGGTGATTTATGATCTCAAGATCTACTACATGATTTCCCAGCTCTGAAATTCCCAAACTCCAATTTGCAGGGAAAGGAAGCATTTTTTTTTTTTTCCTGCAGAGGCCATTATACCTAAATTTAACCATCAGTATATTTAAGCTTCTGCAACCTTTGTATTCCTCTTGCAAAATTCACATTCCACCCTGCATGGAGAATTATTGTTCTTTATGCATGATAAAGCTATTCAATATAAAATGTTTCATTTACACTGAACTTATAAAAATGCATTTACACATGAGCCAGAATGATTTTATACTTGGAATTCTTTGTCAAAGGTGAAGAAACAAACCTCTATATTTCTACCTTTTCAAAAGCAAACCACAGCTCTATAAATGTACAGCTTTTGTCGGGATAAATGTCAACATGCCTTCATATGTATTAATCTTTTAATCCCCAAAACTAAAGTATGTTAGAGTCATCACTGCATAAATTTCAGGCTCCAAAGTTTTGTTTGTTGGATAATGCATGTAAATTATTTTTTAATTCTCTCACTTTCTTACTTTCTACATTCCGTATCCAGAAAAAAAAAAAAAAAACCTCTTGAGAAACCTATCACTAAGGGCTGGCCACTTTTCAAAAAAAAAGCGAACATTAAGAGCCATTCAAAATCAAAGGAAATGCCAAGACACTCAAAGAATTTCTGCTCTCAGTGCAAATGAAGCTACTGGAATTTGTGTGGATCAGAATAAACAAAGCAATTAAGCCATTAGCATGTCCCCTTTGAGACTATCTGGTCTTTGGAGAAGAGCAAAACTAGATCCCACTGAGGCAGGTAAGTGGTTCAGTAGACCTAAGGGATAGCAAAAGCAGTAAATTCTCTTTAAACCACAACAGTTATAAACCTTGTCAGAAAAATTTAATTCTGAGGGTCCATGTAGCTTAGGAAAAACTTTCTTATCTGATAATCTGATAGTGATCTTTTATATCACCAAAAGCAGCCCAGCCACTGTCCCCAGTGAAGAGCCCTAGGACAGGGTTCCAGGTCACACTAGAGGTCTTGGAATGGCATCCGATAACAAAACTAGTTCGAACTGGATGACATCTCCTTGCCAGTTGGGTGCCTGATTTGAAATGGCACCCCTTGGTGCTGGGGACCCTGGTGAATTATGGTTTCATTTCATTCAATTATGTTTTCATTTTCACTGACCCTTGAGGGGACCAGCTGGGACTGGCTGTGTGCCCCCCCCCCGCCCCCGCCATGACAGAACCTCAGGTCTCAGCAGAAGGCAGGCTGGATGAAAAAGAGAGTCAGCCCACCCAGCTCCCCTATGCCATCTTGACCTTCTGCAGGGGCTGAGCTGGACATGCTGATATCCTGTTCTATTAAAAGAAAACTTAAAAGGAAGCCCTGGTGGTCTTATCTGAGGGGGTTATTTTTATCTTTGAAAACCATTTCCAGTTTACAATTAGTTAATTGTCTATGTTAATCCACCGACTCTCATCAATCACTCTTTCAGTGGAAACAGCCTTCTCCCACTGAACTGCACTGGAAGGTTTTTGGTCTCTAGGCCTTTTTGGCTTGGGGATATATTTGGTTCAATTCAGCAAAGTCCCCATTCTACCACATGCCAGACATTGCATGTGGTATTGAATGTTTACAAAAAAAAAGGAGTGTGACCCATGTCCCCATTAGTTTATAACCTAGCCAGACAGCACAGTAAACAAATATTTAATGAATTATCATCACTCCAAAACCTGCCTGCCATGGGCAAGAGTGTCCCTAATTACTATGCCTCTCTCAACGCCTCCATGCCCAGTCTACCAGTCTCTCAAAATTCCTCACTCAAAACACTTGTGAGTTCTGGAAAAGTATGTACTAGTTAAAGTTACCCAGACTTTCCTCCTTCTCACTTTGGAGGCCATTTCTTTGACCTCCTAGAGAGCTTAGAACAGCTCACCCCATATACCTGGAGCTGAGCATGGAAACATACTCCAAAAAGCTCAAAATGCGCATATCTGCCCACTGTTGGTGCAAGCATGCCAATAAAAGATTTCTTAAGGACAGTGTGCATTTGCCTGTATTTGGACTACATGTGAATTTTAAACATCTGAATTCAACCTACCCTCCCAAAGCACATGCAATAGCACATAGCTTCAAAATCCCATTTCAATACTTAGAATTCCTTCCTCCATCTATTAACTCTTTCCATTTCTTAAACATTCATCCTTGTGAAAATCACTGGCAACAATAGATTCTGTTTTCTGGAAGAATGATCTTTCTTCAGATTCCAAAACACTGGCGGTGAGGGAAGGGGGTGGTATTCTGCCCCCCCCCCTCCATTTCTGCTCGATGAATGAATAAAGCCCTGAAGATGGCAGACAGCGTACTCCTGCCTTGCCCCAATGAGCAGCTGGACTTTCAGGTGCCCTTTTATGCATCTTTATGTGTCACTATACCTTCTCTGTCACTATTCCATCTTGGCAAATGACAAGCTGAATGAAGTGAGGAGTGACACCTACATCAGACAACATCACTCCCACTAAGGATCCGGTGACATGTGAATACGGGTGCTTTCATGGATTCATTCTCCCCTGGTTCATTCCATTAGCAAAGTAACCCAAGAGGTGGTTTACTGGAGAGAATTTTAAGAGAGCTTCAAGGTGCTGGCAGAGGTGCTGGCAGTTCTGTTCTTTCCTTTAGTCCTGTGATCAAAACCTAGGAGGCGGTTTTAAAGGATGTATACTCAAATCAGAAGTGCAAGCATTTTCCCCTAGTAAGTTTAAAAATAGTATACTATCTACTAAGTGTTACACGCCACAAAATGAGGGAGAGGGTGGAATACAAAGATGAACAAGAAAGGGCTCTACCTGAAAAGTAATTGATCTGAAGGGAAAATAAATGCTCAGACACAATCATGAAAGCTTTGCACATAAGCTGAGGGGAGGAGATTCAAGGGGGAGAGGACTTCCATCCATGAGACTCAAGAAGACAGAATTGGCATCAGATAATGAGACCATGGGATACCCAAGGTGAGAACATCCAGGTCTGTAAGGGGCACAGCAAGTGTTTGAACTTGGCCAGACCATCTTGGTGAGACAGCAAAAAGTTGGGTTGAAGTCAGAGGGTGGAATCTTGTAGGTTACATCTTATATGGAGAGTATTTAAACACACCTTTGCTAAGTGACACACACAACTGTAAATACGAAGACTGATTCATAGCCCTAAAGAGGTCAGTGCCCTGTTATCTCTGGAGAAAACAGCAGACAATTCTTAACACACTGGCTCTCCACACTCACTGGACAGTGCTCCAGGACACATGGAAGGAGAAAGAGCTTCCCCTCTTTGGCAATCTTCACCAGGTGTCTTCACTCCTGAGCAGGTGCAAAGTATGTGTCCTGCCTTCTCCAGTCCTTCCCTTTCACCCCTCCTACATCTAAAAGGCCAAGATGCCTTGCGAGGAAAGATAAGGCTGCTAGGTAGCTGGAGGGTGTGGTTGGGCTTGGTGGTAGGGATGAGAAAAGCCACAAGGAAAAAGCTACTATGTTTTTTTCCGACACCCCAACCCCTAGTCCTGATAATAGAATCAGAGCACAAAAATCTGTGCCAGTGCAGTTACTGGAGTCCAACCATTTCCTTCTTATTATTTGCCCTCACTCAGTTAAAATTAAGTAATTATTAATTTTATAATTAGTGCAGTGAAGCTTCACCAGGGAAATAATGAGCTTTCAATTACTTAAAGTCAAAATCTTGTGTCTTTGATTTATATTTGAAGGCTGTAATGCATTTTCGTATTTCTCCTTATGATCATAGGACAGTGAGAAAACATAAGACCAACACTATTTCTATGCTTTATTACTACTACTCTGAAAAATCAATATCCACTATTACCTCATGGTAACACATTGTTAAATATGTAACAATAAATTACAATAAGTTATAAGTGGTAACAATAAGTTAAAATTATTTTAACTTACCACTTTAAATCTTCCTTTTAATGCTTACCATGTTTGATTTTCAAACATCTCCTGTGAAAGCTGATTCAGGACCAAGATCCCTGGACTACGGGTCAAAATATTTGTACTACAGAGACTTCTATTAACTTGCCGGGTGATGTTGGTCTAGCTCCTTAAATTCTCTGGACCTTAGAGGGTAATTTGGGGAGCCATGGAGCACTTTCAAGAATGTATTTATCTTCCTGCCAGGAAAAAATGCGCACATAACATAGACACAATTTCAGCATATAATTTCATAGGCTGCACCCCACCCCTAGTGGTCACTATCATATTTCTCATCTTGACATTCTGTGTCTATAGTTATCTGATCATTTTAAAAAGAGAAATTTTACTTGTTCAGTCATCGCCGTAACACAGGTCTGTATGAAATGGAATACAGAGACAGACAGTCATGAACTGGCCCTATTAATCATAATGAACAGAGCTTGGACAGTAGGATGGAGGAGCCCAGACTATGGACGCCAAGATATCACTACCAGAAACTCCTGTGGATGAGAATGGGCAAAGTTTTCAGAAGACAACCGTTAACTAAAGATGTCTATATTATTCCGTAAAAACAAACCCCCTGCTTGTTAAAAGTGAAAATGAAGCTACTTGCTTTGGTTCTCTGAGACACATCCCTTCCTCCAACCCAAAGAGTAGCTAGCTAGTAGTGAGGAAGAGTTGCTTTATCTAAAAGTCAATGTAATATAGAGATAGGATGAAATGATATTATGTACATTTTTAATCCAGACATAAGATGTAATACAGAGAGAATGTGCTTCAAAATAAATGAGAATTGAGAAAAGTATGTGCCAACAAATTGGACAACCTCAATAAATTCCTAGACACATACAACCTATAAGACGGAATCATCAAGAAATAGTAAATCTGAAGAGACCTGTAAAGAAATTGAAGCAGTAGTCAACAACCTCTCAACAAAGAAAAATTCAATGCCAGACAGCTTCACTGGTGAAGCTGCTGCTTCTTTCAAGAATTATACTCAAACTCTCCCATAATTAGGAGGGTATTATGTTCAAACTCATTTTACAAGGCCAAATTCCCCTGATATAAAAATGCCACAAGAAAATTACAGCCAAAATCCCATATGACCATAGATGCAAAGGTCCTCAACAAAATACTATCAAACTTAATTCAGCAATATATTAAGAGGATTATAGCTCATGATCAAATGGCACTTATCCCCAGGAGGCAAGGATGGCTCAACATCTACAAAGCAATCAATGTGATACAACACTTTAACAAAATGTGAAAAAAAAAGACTGGCCTTGAATTGTTAAGTGTTGGTTAAAGTTGGAGAATGACTTTTCCCCCATCTATATAGTTTTAAATTTTCTTTTTAAAAAATAAAGTTAAATTTGGGATCTCCCTGGTGAAGGGGTTAAGTCTCAGCACTATGAAGCTATCAGTAGCCACTGCAGCATGAGTTCGATCCCTGGCCAGGGAGCTATCAACATGGAGCAGCAGACCTCTCCTGTCTTCACCTGCTACTTCCCTCAGCAGTGTATTTCCGTCGATCTATCCTTGTGCCCCACTTTGTCTCTGGTGAATCGTCTAACCCCACGCCCCCACCTCTGGGCCTACACCCCAGCTCCTGTATGCATAAATTAAAAAAAAAAAGTCAAATTCATAGTTTAGCTTTATGCCCAAAACTCAAAAGAAACATTAAATTAATCCTCAATTCACAGCTTATTGAGAAGCCCACAGATAGCATAGTCTGTACCTCACAGAATATGGACTTACCAGAGTTATTTTAGGGACCACCCTACAGTCCAAAAAGACATGACTTTCAACTAAGGAAAAAATGTACTTTTGTATATGTGAAGAATGTCTTCCTTTACACAGACAGTTCAATGCTAGCAAAACTAGGCAGAGACTAGTACTGTCCCCACCTGTTCCAAACAGTGATGTTCCATCCTATGTGTAACAGGTAGTCTAGTCCAGTCTGGTTTAGCATGATTCATTGCTCTCCAATGTGTAAACTTAATGTAAAGTTGTTTATCATTTTCACAAAGCATCTTTTAACAGAAATTGATTTTTCTCCTTGTCAGTTTTGGCTTCTACTGTGTTTCCCCAACAAAAAAACAATTTAGAAATCATACTAAATTTCCAGAATGGGAGAGAACCACAGTTCCAATTCCTCATACTTAGAAAACAACAACAGACATATCAGGAGGGAAGGGGATGTCTTATTCTATTGTACACAGGAGTTCACAGGGTCAGTGTGGAATTGCCACTGAATCTATTCCTGCCTCTATGTATTCACTTAAAGTGCAAGAAAAGGTTGAGGTCGGGAACAATCTCTGAGCCTAGGAACAGTTCTCACTCACACAAGTTCTGGGCAAGGTCATACTGACTTGCTTTGGCCAACAGGACAGCAAGCAAGCATGATACAAGCAGAAATTTAAAAACTGTGCACTTGGCATTGCACTCTCTTTTACTGTTCTCAGGAACTTTGTGACCACTGCTATGTAAAAAAGTTAGGAATGATAAATATTTACTATTTAGGCCACCAAGTTTGTCATGGTTAGTTATCAAGAACAATGATACACAATAGGTTAAGAAAAGGTGACTGAAGGGCCTCCCTGGTGGCACAAGGGGTTAAGTCTCAGAACTATAAGCTACTGCCAGCCACTGCAGCATGAGTTCGAGCCCTGGCCAGGGAGCTAACCCGCATGGCACAGCAGACCTCTCCTGCCTTGCCTGCTGTTCCCCTCAGCAGTGTACTTCAGTAGATCTGCCTGTTCTGCTCCCCATTCTGTCTCTGGTGAACCCTCTCACCCTCCATACCTCTGGCTACATTCCAGTTCTTGTACGCATAAATAAATAAATCTTTAAAAATAAATAAATAACCTGACAGTTCCAAATATTGACCACACTCACTAATATTCACGTCAAGACAATGTTTGCTACAACTCTGAGAATGATATCATATGGGCTCTGAGGCTTAGGAACCTCCTAGAAGTATATGAAGAATTGTCTGTGTTTTCTTAATTGGAAAAGATGTTAAAACTACAGAGAATAATGCAAATATCTATGTACACACTGCCCAGAATTAATACTATTTTATCATATTCACTTTTGATTTAATATATAAAGCAAACAGAACTATGATAGCAGCACAGTCAACAGGACCCAGTCCTCACTCCCTCCTTTCCCCTTCAGCTTGAAATTGGCATCTTCCTAGTCTTTCGATTTATAACTTTAAAAGAACATAGGTACAAATATATACATATAGGAATATAGATCTCCAAAATAATACAGTCTTGTGTTATTGACATTTTTCCTTAAATGGCCCTATATGACATGTCTTTTTACAAATTGCTTCTTCACTAAACACAACCTTTATGAAATCTATTTACACTCACACCCTATGGTCAATGTCACACACATTTATGCATTTCTCTACTACTGAACATTTCAATTGTTCCTATTTTTATTGGTTTGATTTTTGGTTTTCTGTTTCCAACATATTTTCAGAGGATCTCAGGACAACCCAAATACTAGGACTCTGATAATCCAATAGAGAAAAGGGGAATTGCCATCATTTTTCATACGTAATTCTACATTAGGCATTCCCAAACTTGGGGGAAGCTGCTTACACTCTGAATAGATACTGCTATGTTTAAATAAAAAAATCTCCACAACAAAGGTCTGCATCTATTTGGAATGCTAAAAACAACCCTATTTTTTGCTGTTACTACTACTGCTGAAATTGCCTTAGAATCAGACACTAGTACTGCCCAAAACATTGTCGAAAGTAATATTCTACAAAATTGCTCTCAACATCGAAATTTGGTTATGCCAATTAAATTGCTAACAGGCTAATAATGTGATATTCTAATTTGTTTTCTGTCAGGTATCTAAGAGCCAGGTTTCTTGTGGCTATTGCATTTCCCTTATTTTCTATTAGTTTTAACCTGAGATCAGAGAGCTTTCTTATCTCTCTAAAGCGACTTTATTTTTATGCTTGTTCCCAGAGTAGTGTCATCTAATCCCCAAATGCTGTGATATCCAAAGTACCAGAATAAGGAAATTAAAACCAAGGCCCTTACTATTCATAATAGAGAAGGACTTTAGATCTAAACTATCCCACTCTGGTATTGTAACTGGGCTGAGTCCAGAGTCAGGTTTGCTGTTGAGAATGAACAGCCCCAGGTAAACTGCTAAATTCACATTTGGGGCAGGGTTTCTGATAAGGGATAAAGGGGACTGAAGAAGATTCAGTCCTCACGTTGTAGGAATGAAAGAGGCAGTCGTCATGCTAAAGGAATAGAAAAAGCAGTCACCGTAATGTAGGAAAAGAAGAAATGTTTTTGAATCTTTAGTGACTTTGGGGCCAGCAACTTTGGAAGCTTTGCAAGTAGCTGAGGGATGGAAACTGCTCCCAGTTTTGTCTTTACTGCAGCCGAAGGAAGAAGGCAGAGGCCCGAAGCGAGTGCCTTCCTAAAACGTGTGAGTGCTTTCTGTTGGGCCATCTGGCCGCTGTGGTTGCTGTCTGCAGTGTTGTTGGCCTGGTGCCGTGCTGGGGCACCATGGCAGTTTCGGGAGCATTTCCAGTTGTGTTCTGTGTCGTCCTCGTGAGTTGGAACCTGGCCTACCGTCTGATTTTTGCGCATCTGCAGAAGAAGTAAGATGCCATTTTGGAATTGTGGCCTATTGTTTGGAAGAGGAGCTCCACATAGCAGTGGCGGGAAGACGCCACCCTTGTTACTTTTCTGGGACTTAAAGGACTGGACATTGCTTTAAGTAAGGTAAACGGCCTTATGTTGACTTCAGTAATTCTTTGCTTTTTCCCTGTTTGTTAAATAAATCCCAATGTTGTTGTTCCCTAAACCTGAGTAGTCTTGCAATTGTGCACACGCGTGCAGAACCAAGACAGTAACCGGTAAGCAACTGGGGCACTGCCTTTGGCCAATTTTGAAGCCCCATTTGCCCTGTATCAGTATTACTGAATAAAATCAATTAAAATCAGTGATTTTTAAAAAACTGCCTTTGGCTTTCTTGAAAATCTATGAAATAATGAAGTGTTATACAGGTACTTAGACTCAAGCTTCAAATTTAGAAATAATTTATTCAGTTGTTTTTGTCAAAGCATCAAGTTAATAGACCTGGTTCATTACATACAATTTGTAGGGTCCTAAACAATTCTCACTACATTGTGGTTTTCTTAAAACATAAAATGGAAACCACCATTGGTATAAGAAAGAAATCACCCATATGGAAGTCCTCTGTTATCATTTCTCCACTAAATTGTGCACAGCCCATAAGCAGAGGCCGGGCTTAATTCATCTTTGTTCTCCCAGGGGTTAGCACGTGATTGTGTAAGAATTCCTACATCTCAAGCATGTGTACTAACCTTTACCACTATTGTGTCTTCTCCACTTTGTGGTTCAAGGCTGTCCATCCCCAGCCATTGAAGTTCCCCAACAGGAGCATTCATATGTGCCAAATTAGAGTCAGAGGCCTGAGCACTCACGGGTGTCACAAGTGCCAACACCATAATGCAGAAGAAACAGCAAATCTCCCCAGCTTTGGGCCAGAATTTGAGAGTGTGGGGTGTACTCCAACTCTGCCTGTTCTGCTCCAGGATGGGCATCTGGGGGCTCCATGTTGCAGGAGTGACATGAGGCTCAGCAACCCATCACTGACCAGTGGGTGCAGGGAGGGACTCACGCTAGGGCACAGATCTAAAGATCTCTATAATTGTGACTCAAGCTGTCCAATCAAACTCCATGGGATTTGAATATCTACACCGAAATATGATAAAAATTTTCCCAAGAAATAGCATTTATAAGTGGGGAAATACAGAGCACAAATTGTGTATCTTCCCCATCATTACAACTGTATCAAAAAAATGTGTTTGGATATACTGAAAGGAAACCCAAACGGATGGAAATAACTACTGTTAAGGTCATGGAATTACGGATAAACTCTTCTCAATGTATTCCTTATCATCTTTTAAAGTTGACACAGCAATGAATCGAAAATGAATCACAACCTTCCAAGACTTTCTCAAAGGGACCCAGAAGAAAGCTACCTGGGTCATGTTGAGGCCTTAAGGAAATAGACTCTAATCCACCACAATGGTTTACTGGAGAAAATCTTACCAGGTTGAGATCAGACAACCTACATCTGGCACCAGCTTAGCCAAAGTGTAGCTTTGGAGACTTTGAAAGTCATTAGCCCCTCATTTGTCTTTCTGTGAAGTAAGACAGAAGGACTTAGGATAGAATTCTTAGGTCATTTTCTGTAACTTTCTACAACATTGGTACCAACTGTTAACAAGCACACCAGGAGAGACGTCTGCCCCCTTCAGAGCAGTTTTTAATACTTACTCCTAGAAAAGCCACCTCCTCTTTGGCCTCCAGAGCCTGCTCCCCCTGATCCTGCATAGCTTCACTGAAGCCATTATTTCCTCCTTTGAGGCGGATGTACCTTGGCAAGAGCTGAGAGGTGAGAAGTCTGGTGAGTAAGATGCGTGCTTAGGCTGGAGACTGACATTTCAGGTGATAAAGGAATGAAAAATTTAGTTTTCTTAAATGACACTTCAGAAGTGCTTGGAACAATGGTAATGACATTATTTCCATGGGGGCAAGTCAGAAGGGAGGGCTGACTTCACTAGGATGTAGTGTGCTTTCTATAGCTTGTCAAAGTCCAGGTCACTGTTTGGGGGATAACTCTTAGAGTTCTACTTTCCCCAAGTGTGGCTGTCACACGTAAAAAAGACCACCAGAATGACCCCAAACCTTTCATCTCTGCCAAAGTGAATTCTGAAGTTGAAATTAAAAACACAATTTGCGTACCGTCATTGCAGAATGTGTAAGGCTGACATGTTTATTTTTAATATCTTTAGTGATTAACCTTTAACACCTTGTTTGCTCTGTAAAGGTAAGTCCCAGCACAGTAAAGAAATAGAAAATGAAAAGTTCATCATTGAGGAACTCATTTGAATCATTATTTGATAAAAACAGAAGTTGCTGCATCTTTGTAAAAATAATAGTAAGGGCCTCCCTGGTGGCGCAAGGGGTTGAGTCTCCGCACTATGATGCTATCAGCAGCCACTGCAGCACGAGTTCAATCCCCAGCCAGGGAGCTTCCCACATGGAGCAGCAGACCTCTCCTGCCTTGCCTGCTGCTCCCCTCAGCAGTGTACTTCAGTCATTCTGCCTGTTCTGCTCCCCACTTGATCTCTGGTGAATCCTCACTCCCCCAAATCTCTGACCTGCACCCCGGCTCTTGTATGCATAAAAAAATAAATCTTTAAAAAATATAATAGATGACACAAACCTGGAAAATCGTGACTGCACACAATTTCTTTATATCCCATTATGAAGCTCATAATACCATGCATTTGTGTAGCGGTTTGAAAATGATTTTTGAAGCTGGTGAAAAAGAGCTTTTACAAGTTCTTACCAAATAAAGAGACCCAGTCCTCTCCTCATGAGGAAATGCAAAGTACTACATGTTCTCCCTCTCCTTTGGTTGCACATGATCACATGACACTCAGTACACAAGCAAAAAATTAAATTCCAAGTCATATTCACCAAAATGTTGACTGTTGCTCTTTATCTAGCCCCAAGAACAACAATCCCCAAAACAGATCTCGAATTCATGAGATTCGACTGAGAAAGGAAAATTAAAGAAGTCCAATGCTATTGGCTGGGGGGGTGAACACGTTCACTGGAGAGAAATGAAGAGAATTTAGAGACTCACCACTCACAGATCTACAGCGGTGTTTAGATACTCTTAATAGTAGCAGCAGATGCAGATCTCCTCCATTTAATAGCTTAGAGATTCCATGCACTGAAAGTACAGGCAACTCCCTCTCTTAAGGGAAAGGTGGGAAGGTGCGGGTGTATCAGTGAAAATCTAATACCATGCCCGGTTACATAGCTAAAGGTTAGACAGTCCTGGAGGGGAGCACTGGAATTCACAGGACGCCACTTTGAGATTTACAACAGAGTGGCTGCAAACAGCTGAGCTACAGGTGTTCGCTCGTTTGTTCAGCTTCTCAGCAATGATCAGAACACTAAAAAATTGGCTGACTGGACATAAAAACCTAGATTTCCATCTTCTCTTGAAAAATAAGACAATTTGGTAATAGGGTTGATGCCCATAGGACAAGGGTCAAGTCATGCCGCCTCTTTAGATGGCATTCTCTAGCAGTCAGTCTCACTGCATCAAAAATTGCATCATGACCTTTGCAGATATTTGAGTTTACAAAAACACTGAAAGGGTGAAAATTTTCAGGAAAACTGAAAGAAGTGACTTTCAGCTTCTGCAACTGTCTGCTTCCTTCACTTCTCTATCCCTCTCCATCCACTGCCTCACTGGGCTTCCCTCCTTGCCCTGGGCTAATCAAATATTTGCCACTTGGCTGGCCAGTCCCCTCTGCCCCCTAGATAATGTTCTGGACTCTAGTTCTTATGCTCACCCCTCTGTCTCTGTCAAAATTTTTCTGTACTTGGTATCCCCTTCCTTTCTGTTTTGGTTTTGTATGGTGTTGTTTTGGCCAGGAGGCTACTAGCAATCTGATAATCTAATCAACGGGAATAGACTCGTTTACCTTCCCTGAAAACATCTGAAGTGGATTCCAGATTCTACATAATATGCACTTACATAACTTGTAGTCAGTTATCCACCTGATTTTAAAGTTCATAAGTCCACTCCTATGTAATTATATGTGTAATATCTGCAATTGACTTACAAGTAATATGCAAGTAAGGAAAACAGAACATCATCTGGAACATATTCTAAGGGGATGGCCAAATCAGATTTATTTAAGTATTTCAAGATACCTAAGTCACAGAAAGGAATGACTCCTAATTCTGAGCCCAAAGTATATATCAGAGCTATAGAAAGGAGTTCCAGTCCATTAGACATGGATTTGTGGATGATAATAAAGTCAGATTCTATTAAGAAAACCTTAGGTACACATTATTTTTAATTAAAATCAAAGGAGAGTATATACTCCCCTAACCAATGTACACTAAATTAAAGATGTGCAGATTTTTTCCCCAGTTCTTCAAGTCTCCTAAGGAAAAAGATCTAAATCATTAGTGTTCTTTGGAGGAAGATATGAGGTGAACTATGAACTGTACTTTGTATTCATGAGTCAGAAAATGGCAATCTTTCTTATGAGTCACAACTGAGTGAGTCTTAGTATGGCCTGGGGTACAGGTGGAGAGAATTCCCGATGAGCTACCAAACTTCTGAAAAGATCTCACACCAGACAGAGGTGGAGGGGGGGGGGGTGTAGGGAGAGGAAATCACAGTACAGGTGCTCTCCATAGAGTTCAGTCAAGGGTCTGATGAACGACATTCTCCTGTTAACGCAGCCGCACCCACAGAAGGCAATGCCCCTTCTCTTCCGGTTCTAAGCAGCTGAGGGATGCAGCTGGGCTGACCCAGGCAATGTTGGCACAAAACACAGCCTCAGCTTGAAGGGGTCTCACATAAACATAGGTAACTGAGGTTCTGATTATTAAAAATGCTCGTACAATGCTCGAAGGCAACTTTACATGTTTAATGGACAATGTCTGAAGTCAATGAAGAAATGATTCTTTTCATTTTTGCCAAATGGCTCAAGACCCAGCGCATCTCTTATTTCAGGAGCGCCAGCTGTTTCAACTTTTCTGTCAGGGAACTGTGGCCTCAGCAACTGTATTGGATACCCTGAGTCTCCTGGAGGCCCACAACATGGCCATCTGTTCCACTGGCAATGAACCCATCAATAGGTAAGTTCACACCCTGGCCTCCAATGACACACTACCCAGCTCTGGAAACCACTTTCTTCCATAGGACACACCTCCTCTGCACCCATTTATGACCAGACATCAGCTACAGGGCTGAAGTGAGCTTGGAATTTTTGATTTCTCACAGGAAAAAAAATAAAGGCATCCTAGACTACTTTTTAGTCTGCCCAGCATGAAAAATGAGCTTAACTAAGAGAAGCCAACTTTCTTCAAATACCATTCAAATATTTCACCATTCAAATATTTAAACTCAGTAAGATTCTTTAAGCTCTTGATATTAACGCATTGATTTTTTTCTTCTTCAAAAATATCGAACCAAGGAAAATAATTACAGCAATTTAAAGTACTAGGACTATCACATTGCATAAGTTGAAGTGGTCAATTAGGCAGTGGCCCAGTTAGGTAGCTCCACCCAAACACACTCAGCATAAGAAAATGGTTCTCTACAGAGGTTCCAAAAATAATGTGGGTAGACCGACTTCTTAAACCCTAAAACTGAAAGAGGAAATTTACAGATTAAGTGTCGTTTTAGTGGCAAAGATGACATAATTTTGGACTATTCAAAAAGAAAAACCTCTGGTCCAGGATGCCCTTTTAGGTGTTTTATTTCCTTGTAATCATTGCTTTGACTCAACATAGCAGTGGGTCAAGGGCGGCTTTTAAATTTTGTATGCAGGTTCAGATAGGCCTTTGCCTTTGCTCCGTTTCCCTCCCGGCCATGTGGGATAAAGATTTCTCGATTAGTGCAGCAAGGGTTATCACTGACTTAGCTTCACTTTCACAGTCCTTAAAAACCACCAAGCCAACCAGAAGAGGACCAGTTCATCCACCTAAGCAGGACTGTTCGAAAAGAAACAAGTGTGGAAACTATGAAGCTTTGTAGTAGAACTTTTTTTCAGACGAGTCTGCCAATCTCTTCAAAATAAAGTCCTTGCTTTTGTGCTTCGGAAAGAAAAGCACACCACACCAAAGCCCAAGGGAGGCGGCGAAGGTTATTGGGGGCAGGGGTGCTGGGGCGGGGGACTTGCGGTGGAGGAAAAGTCAGACAAGAGTCGGAGCAAAAGCCAGCCACTTCCACATAGTCCCAAAATGCCAAAGGAAAAAGAACAAAAAACTTGACTTCCTCCGTTGCGAGCCGCTCGCTGTACACCTCGCACTTGGGGGTGGGGGGTGTTTACTCGGTCTCTTCCTCGCAAAGACCCCACCGGCCCGCGCCAGGTCTAGGCCAGCGTGGCGCCAGGTTGCGCCGGGACACTTTCGCTCCCAGCAGCCTGCCCAGCGCCAGGTGTTAGGTCTACCTGGCGCCCCCACCGGCCTTTGTGCGGCCAGCGCCACCCCCGCCTCCGTGCGGGTGCCAGAGGGGACAGCTGCGGGCGCTGGCAGGGCGGCCGACCCGCCCCGGGAAGGAGACAGAGTCCGCGGGCGCCGGTGCCCGCCGGCGGGGAGGGGCGCGGCGGGCAGGGGAGGGGCGCGGCGAACCGGCTCCCGCGCCAACGAGCCGGCGGTCCTCACCCCCGGCCCCGAGACCAGCCGGGCACAGGCGGCTGCCCCCACCTTCCCGGCAGGAAGAAAAGGTCCCCTCCCAGGGCCGTGCCCCTGAACACAGAGGTACCCGCACTCCGGCTTCCGACAGCTGGCAGCCATAGCAACCCAACCACAAAAAGTTTCGCGACGCAGAAAGCGACTTGAAAGAAAGTTTTCCTTGGCCCCTCACGCCCTCTCCCCCTGCCCGGTTTACGGAAAGCAGCAGGAAATCAGAGCTCGCAACGTGCCGCCTCCCGCGTCCACCTTCACCCCTGGCCTCGGCAGCGTGCCCAAGGTGGGTGCCCCGCGCGCGGCTTCCTGCCCCATGCCAGGGTCTGGCGTCCCGGGACGCCGCGCAGCCGACTCACCATGGTGACTCGCGCCGGGTAGTGCCTCCGCGGGGTCGGGCTCCGGGAGAGCCGGGGCTGGAACGCAGTCTCCTGGGCGAACTTCAAAAGTTGGTTCCCTTCGCCAAAATCAGGCTCTCGACACCCAAGCACTCACAGGAGCCAATGGGAACCCAGGGGGTACTCCATCCAGGCGGGAGCGGCGGCGCTAGGTGAGGGCTGGAGGAGGCGACTTAGCAGGCGGGGCGCATACTGCGGCCGGCAGGGGTCCGCCTGGACCCGGCGCTCCCCCTCCGCCCGCGAGAGTCCGATGCTCGCCGCGCCTGCCGGGCTGCGCAGCTCGGCTCCTCTTTCTTCGGCCACTTACTCCTCTGGCTGAGCCTCGGCTCGGGCCGGGCAATCTGTCCTTAAATGGAGAATTCGGCGCAGGCCTGACCAATCAGGGTTTGTTTTCACAGCGTCACTCCTCAGGGAAACCGTAGTAGCCAACAAGCTTGGAGCTGCTGCGTTTCCAAAGACCTCTGGATCCTGTAGTCCTCCTCCCCGCCAGCTTCCAAAGAGCCTCTGACCGGCTCGCTCCCGGTGGCAAGACCTCTGAACTGTTCGGAAGAAAACCTCTCTGAAAGAGAGGTGAATATTCCACTTTTTTTAACTCGAAAGTTAGAGTAGGTGTAGCTTCCCAGCTGAAGAGGTATAGTTTTTCCCGTAACTTTTGTTTTAAAGCAGGAAATATTTTATCAGCATAAAAGATCAGAGTGGGGCGTTCCAGCAAGATGGCTGAATAGTAAAGAGCAGGAGCGCACCTCCTTCCCGCGTGTGTAACAAACCCTATATACAGAGAACAGCAATCCCTGAAAAAGTCGGGACAACTGGAGGATTAACGTTTTGACAAGGAAAAGCAAAAGAAATTATCAGGGTAAGAAAAATTGTTACATCATTTTGCCTGGAACGCCACCGGAGTCCGCAACCCAAGAGAGGGAGGGACTGCTGAGAAATGGGGTTTTTGGTTGGTTGGTTGGTTGATTATTTTTGGTAACTGAAGGCCTCACAGCTGCATGGGAGACCCTAGTACCAGGGGACTGCATTAGAGAGGGAAGCGAAAACACCTGATGTGCTGAATGAAGGGACCTTCCTCTGAAGAACAATGGAATACTTGGGAGTATAAAGATGCCAGCAGGACAGGATGCCATACTGCTAGAAACCAATCAAGGACCGGGGTCTAGAGGGTGAAGCACTCCCCGGTGCTACTTATTAGGAGCTTCTGAGGCTGTGAGACCTTACAACTACCTGCACCTTGCTTGTCCTAAGTAATGACTATCAACTGGTGCCTACAACACCCAGGTGCAGGCCACCACAATTTGAGCCTGGCACTTAGTTGGAGCTGAAGGGGCTCCACCTGTGGTTCTCCACAAATGTGGCTACTCTCTACAACTGGCTTCTGTGTTGTATCACTCCTGCCTGGGACCATCTCTGGAGTTACATTCACCTATGGTGCTTGCTGCTTCTAGCCCCAACTGAAACCTTCCAGGTCCTGGCAGAGTAGAAGTTGTGGCTGCAGCTGTGACCCCCATCACAGCTCCTTCTTCACTGCAGTTCCTTCCTGGGGCCACAGACCCCAAGAGAAGTCTGAAAGAGGTCTACAAAGGAGGCAGTCTTTTATGGACAGTACCTGCAGACTCTGAGAAACACTGTCCCTCACCCACTGTGACTGCTGTTGAGACTTCAGCCTGTCTGCCCTCCAACACACAGCTCCCAGATCACTCTGCTCCTTCTTGCATACTAAAAAAACACTGGTCAGAACTAGCAGACTAAATCTGGACCACAGCTGAGGAGTGAATATTAGCCACAGGCTGCTGGAAAAGCTCTAACTGAGGAACTGACCTAGAGATCAGAGTTGTAGATCTTCTCCATTTTAGGCTCCTACTCTGTGTTGGCAACAGAGAGAGCTCCAGTCATCCAAACAGATGCAGAGTCATCAGTCTATACAGCAACAGATAGTCCAGTCTCTTGGATAAACCACCTAGGATTACATCCTGCAATCTGTAATCTTAATATAAGATATAAGATCAACACATCAAGTTAAAGAAAGAAAGCTATTTAGCTTTAATAAGAATTAACATATAGGGCCTCCCTGGTGGCACAGGGCTGTGGAGCTGTCAGCAGCAGGGAGGAGAGTTTGATGCCTGGCCAGGGAGATTCCCACATGGTGCCGCAGACCTCTCCTGCCTCGCCTGCTGCTCCCCTCAGCAGTGTATTTCCGTTGATCTGCCTGTTCTGCTCCCCACTCTGTCTCTGGTGAACCCTCTCACTGCCCCATGCTTCTGGCCTGTACCCCAGCTTGTATGCATAAATAAATAAATCTTTAGAAAAAAAAAGTATTAACATATAGTTTCAAAGAAAATGAGACAGGGAAATATACCATAAATGATGGAACAAATCAGCTCTGTGGAAAAATCTAAATGCAACAGGACTATGTAACTTACCCGAAGAAGAGGTTAGGGTAGCAGTCCTAATGATGCTTATTGGTATTAGGAAAATAATCAACAAGCAAAATAAGAACTTCAAAAATAGACAAACTATAGAAATTTCAGAAAATAACAGAGCTAAATAACACAAAATCAGAACTAAAAAATATAATAGAGGGACTCAATAGTAGACAAGGAACACCAGATAGAATTAGCAAGCTGGAATATAGTGGAAAACCCCAGACCCGCCCCCTTCCCCCCAAATATAACCCATAATAACCTTATGGGATAATATCAAGAATGGCATCTGCAGTGAAGTATCCCAGAGAAAAGAGAAAGGGGTAGAAACCTTATTTGAAGAAATAATAACCAAGAATTTCCCTAATTTGAGGAAAGAGATATCCAGATGCAAGTGGTTCCAAGAGATCCAGACATACCAAGATGTATTGTAATTAAAATGGTAAAAACTAAAGATAAGGATAAAATATTAAAGGCATCTATAGAATAATGAACCACATACAAGGGAACACCTATAAAATTAACTGCAGATTTCTTAGACGAGAAGGGATTGCTATGATGTACTTAAAAGTGCTGAAAGAGGGAATTTTATCTGCGAATATTCTACTCTGTTAGACTACCACTCAGAATTTAAGGGGTGGGGGATAATGAACTTTACAGACAAAAATTAAGAATTCATCACCACTAAACTGCCTTGCATGAACTAAAGGGGTGCCTATAAAATGAAAAGAAATCATGGGGCCTCCCCGGTGGCACAGCGGTTGAGCGCTGCGCTGTGGAGCTGTAGGTAGCAGCGACGCGACGCGAGTTCGACGCCCGGCCGGGGAGAATCCCACATGGTGCGGCAGACCTCCTGCCTCGCCCGCTGCTCCCCTCAGCAGTGTACTTCTGATCTGCCTGTTCTGCTCCCCACTCTGTCTCTGGTGAACCCTCTTGCCACCCCACGCCTCTGGCCTGTACCCCAGCTTGTATGTATAAATAAAATAAAATCTTTAAAAAAAAAAAAAAAGAAAGAAATCCCAGTTAGAAGCAGCAAGACACCAAAAATACACAATGTGTGTTGAAGGGGAGAGAAAGTAAATACATGGACCATTAGAATGAGCTCGAGTTTAATCTCCCAATAAGTTATAAGTTTGGAAACTTATAAGTGAACTTATGATAACCACAAACAAATAGAAGAAACACAAAGAAAGTGGAAAGGAAATTCAAACATAACACAAAAGGAAAATAAGCACAGGAGAAGAGAATAAGAGAAAAACAAAGAACAAACTATAAAACACTCCAAAACAAATAATAAAATGGCAATTAATATCTGTATGTCAGTAATTACCATAAATGTTAATGGTCTGAATTTACCAATTAAAAGGATAGATCAAAAGGCAAAATCCAGCTTTTCGTTACCTATAGGAAATTCAGCACTAAAGAAAAATCCAGGTTCCAAGTTTGGGAGATAATCCTATAAGCAGATTGTAACCTAAAAAAGGTAGGTACAACCATACTTATATTTGCAGTATTTAAAAAGATATTGAGATGGGGAAAGATATTATGTAATTGAAGGCTTAATACAACAAGTAATTATAACACACACACACACACGCCAAATGACGGTGAATGAAAATGTATAAAGCATTCATGAACAGAGCTAAGGAATGGCGCTGGGAATAACAAAATTGGTAGGAGATATTAACAGCCTACTTACAACTATGGACAGATATATCAAATGGAATAAATAAACAATAGGCTTAAATGACTCACTAAGCTAGACGAACTTACTAGACATTTGTAAAACATTCCAACCAAAAACAGGATTTGTATTTTTCTCGTGCTTATGTTGCCATATAAAACAGTTGTTAGTAAACTGAAGAAGGTTGAAATCATACCAAGTATCTTTTCTGAACATAACATTGTAAAGCCAGAAATCAACCACAAATAAAATAAACTAGAAAAAAACCTTAAACACGCAGAGACTAAGCAACGTGCTTCTGAATGACCATTGTGTCAATGAGGAAATTAATGCAAAAATAAAAATACAAAATGGAAATGAAAATTCAAGTTGTTAGAACCTATGGGATGCAGCAAAGGTGGTTCTTAGAGGGAAGTTAATAGCAAAACAGGCCTATACTATAAATTGACAGACCTTAAACTAGGCTCACAAGAGAAAAAACTCAAATGTAATCAGCAATGAAAGAGGAGAAATTACAACAGCTACCATAGAAATACAAAGGATTACAAGAGATTATTATAAGCATGTATGTGACAAAAAAATTAATAATCTAGAAGAAATGGGTAAATTTTTAAACAATACAACCTACCAAGAAGACTGAACCAAGAAGAAAGAGAAAACTTGAGTAGATCAGTTATGAACATGGAAATTGAGAGAGTAATGAAAAGTCTCCAAAAACCAGAAGACCAGGATCAGATGTCTTTACTAGTGAATTCTACCATATCTTCAAAAACTTACACCTATTTTTCTCAAAGATTGAAGAAGAGGGAATATTTTCAAACACATTCTATGAGGACAACACTACCCTGACACCAAGACCAGAAAAGAACATCAGACATTTAAAAACTATAGAATAATATCTTTGATGAACAGATAACAAAAATTCTCAGCAAAATACTAGCAAACGGGCTTCAGCAATACACTAAAAAGAATACATAACATGGTCAAGTGGGACTTATTCCAGGGATGTAAGAATAATTCAACACACAAAAATCAATGATATGCTACATAAACAAAGTGAGGACAAAAATCCAAGGATCATAATAATAGCAGAGAAAGCATTTGACAGGATTCAGGCAAGCATACATTTATGATAAAAACTTAATAAAGCAATTTAGAAGGAATATACCTCATAATAATTGTCACACACTACAAACTGATAACTACGTACAATGTTGAAAAACTAAAAGCTTTTTCTTTAAAGAACAAGACAAGGTACTACACCTTTCCACCACTTCTATTTAGTTTACTATTGAGGTTTTGAACAGAGCAATTGTGCAACAACAATAAGTAAAAGGATTCAGATTGGAAAAGAAGTGAAATTATCACTATTTGCAAATATGATAATATGGAGAGAAAACCCTAAAGATTACACTAAAAACAACTGGAATCAACTAATTCAACAACACTGAATACAGCAAAGTGGGAGACTACAGAAGCAGTATACAAAAGTCTGCTACATTCTTATATGCAAACAACAAACAAGAAGAAAAAGAAATTAAGAAAACAATGTCATTTACAATTGCATCAAAAAGAGCCAAATGCCTAGGAATATAACAAAGAAGGTGAAAGAGCTATACAACAAAAACTACAAGACACTATTAGAAAATATAGAACAAGACACCAAGAGATAGATAGTCCATGTTCACAGATACAGAGAGTTAACACTCAAAACACCACCTTACCACAAATAATAAACAGATTCAATGTAATCCCTATGAAAATTCCAATGATACTTTTAAGGACTTAGAACAAAAAATACTAAAATTTATATAGAAGCACAGAAGACCCCCAATAGCTAAAGCAATCATAAGAAAAAAAGATGAAAAACGGAGATATATTATCCAACTTCAGACTATATTAATTAAAACAGTATAATAATTGAATAAAAATAGACACACAGATCAATGGAATAGAATCTGGAGCCAAGAAATTAACCCACACATATATCAATAATCTATGACAAAAGAGCCATGACATACAACAAAGAAAGAAAAAATCTCTTCAACAAATGATGTCAGAAGAACTGGACAGCTACTTGCAAAAGAATAAAACTGGATCATTCTTTAACTCCACAAAAATATATTCAAAATGGATTAAACAGATGGATCTAAGACACAAAACAAAAAAATACATATGTAGACAAAAGCATGGGTAATGCAGCCCATGATATCGGTGTGGACTATGTCTTTGGGGACTCAATGCCAATGGAAAAGGAAATGATAGCAAAAATAAACAATTGAAACTACATCAAACTAAAAAGCCTCTGCACAGAGGGGACCCAAATAAGGGATTGGGGGAGAATAACAATAAAAAATAAACAGTAAAAAAAAAAACAAAAATAAACAGGCAACTATAAATCAGAGACATTCTGCAGGGGAGGGGGAGGGAGAGGGATCAAAATAAGGGTGGGAAGAGCTCAAGGGACTATGGTGATGGTGCACAGGTGAACTGGTGGTGGAAATTCTATGGGGACTACACCTGAGAAAAGAAAGCAAGCATTGTACAAAAATGAACAATGATGTAAAATAAATATATATATATATAAATTATTTTTAAAATAATTGAAAATTTGGGATTATCATGAAAAAAAAATAAGCCTCTGCACAGCAAAAGAAAATGTTAGCATGGGGTCTCCCTGATGCCCCAGCTGGCCAGGGAGATTCCCACATGGCGTGGCAGACCTCTCCTGCCTTGCCTGCTGCTCCTCTCAGCAATGTATTTCCATTGATCTGCCTGTCCTGCCCCTCATTCTGTCTCTGGTGAACCCTCTCGCCATCCCACACCTCTGACCTATATCCCAGATTGTATGTATAAATAAATAAATCTTAAAAAAAAAAGAAAATGTTAGAATGAAGATGCAGCCTGCTGAACTGGAGAAGATATTGGCACATCATACATCCAACAATGTACAGAAAAAACTCATGCAACTCAACAACAAAAACCAGACAACTCAGTTTTAAAATGGGCAGAATATCTGAATAGAGACTTCTCCAAAGAGGACATACAGTTGGCCTACAGGCACATGAACAATAACCATCATCACTTATTAAGGAAATGCTTGGGGGCCCTCCCTGCTATCACAAGGGCAAGTCTCAGTAGTATGAAGCTATTTGCAGTCACTGCAGCATGAGTTCGATCCCCTGCCAGGGAGCTGATCCACATGGCACAGCAGACCTCTCCTGCCTCGCCCGCTGCTCCCCTCAGCAGTGTATTTCAGTCAGTTCACCTGTTCTGCTCCCCACTCTGTCTCTGGTGGATCCTCTCACAGCCACCCTCACCTTCTGGTCTACACCCCAGCTCTTGTATGCATAAATAAATAAATCCTTTTAAAAAAAGGAAATGCTTTTCAGATCAATAATGAAATATCATCTCACACCTGTGAGAATGGCTAGCATCAGAAGACTAGTAAGCAGTGTTGGTGAGGGTGTGGAGGAAAAGGATCCCTTATATGCTATTGTTGGAAATGTAAATTGGTGTAACCACTTTGGAAAACAGAATTGAGCTTCCTCAAAAAACTGAAAATAGACCTACCAATGATCCTGAAATTCCATTTTTAGGTATATCTAGCTGAAGAATATGGAGTCACTAATTTAAACAATTCCATTTACCACAATGTCTATTGCAGCATTATTTATAATAGCTAAAATATGTAAACAACCTACATCCCCTAGATGTTTGGATAAAGAACATGTAGTATGTAGACACAATGGAATACTATTCAGCTATAAAAAAAAGATTCATTATTGACATCTGCAGAAAAATGGTAGGAACTCGGAATCATGTGGGCTAACTCAGATAGAAGGGGGAAAGAATGAGTTCACCTATATATGCAATATCACGGGTGAACTGGTGGGGGGAAACCTGCAGGGAATACACAATAATGTAAAAGACATAAATAATATAACAATAAAAAGTATTTTTAAAAAAGGAAACAAAGCAGTTGAATAGATGAAACAAAATAAAAATGAGCCAGTGGACACAGGCAATAAAACTAAGTTTGCCAAAAGCAAAAGTGTAGGGAGGTGGTGAGCAAGGTAGAAAGGTCTGTCTAATGGGTGGTGGTGGCGGCGGGGGGTGGGTGTGAATATCAGAATCATGGTATCAGCCAAAGGAAATCCCATTTTTTTTTCCAAAAAATTGTGAGGACAGTTAAAAAAAAAAACTTCCCGTTGAAAAACAAAGGAAGGATTTGGGGGAAAATTCTAATGAAGGAGAAGTTACACATGTAGTGGGCAATGAATGGGGGGATAGAAAAGTGGGAAGAAAACATCAACCAACTTAAATCAACATATTCATTGAGAATAATCAACAGTGCAATTAGAAAATAAAAGTGAATTGTTTCAGTGTCCAGTTTCAAAAAATCCTGTGGGCAGTGAGGAGATAAAGGTAGGGGGCCTGATTTCATTTTATTTTTTTAGGGTGTAGGAAGTAAACTTGGTGGATCACAATAGGATTTTCCTCCTGGAATATGAATCCTTTGAAAACTACAGGGTATAGGGCCTCCCTGGTGGCGCAGAGGTTAAGCGCTGTGCTGCGAGCTGTCGAGCTGTCGGTAGCTGCGATGCAGTGGCTGGTGATAGCTTCATAGTGCTGAGATTTTTAACCCCTGTGCCACCAGGGAGGTCTCATTACTGAGTAAATTTGACCGTTAAAAAGTGTCTCAACAAAAAAAAAGCCAATAACCCAATCAAAAAATGGGCAGAAGAGCTCAAAAGGCACTTCTCCAAAGAAGAAAAGCAAATGGCCAACAGATACATGAAAAAATGCTCAACATCACTTATAATCAAGGAAATGCAAATCAAAACCACTATGAGATACCACCTCACACCTGTGAGGATGGCACACATTAAAAATGCA